>SMGT01002942.1:164490-205196 GCA_004794575.1 Lanistes nyassanus
GGGAGGCATGCCCACTGCCGTGTGGACACAGTTGGTACCCAAGAACCTACACCGGCAGCACAGCCAGGAAAACCAGACGCATGCTTTTCATCCAGTAAGGCCACAAGATCCTCGTAAGTGTAATGGATGCTGATACTGGCTGTAGATTAAACGATGAACTCTGTTCGATCTTAATAATTGATCACTGCTTCACAGAACACAGTACCGTTGGTAGCCCTAAACAATGTATCGAATATATAGAAGTGATTACGTAAAGACAAGCATCTAATTGCTGGTAAGACCCATTCCAGCCCTGACTACACCTTTCAAGCTGAAACTATACGGTGAACGATGATGAACGTAATTAAATTATGTAGGATTTCACATAACTAGAATTCATATTTGTAACTGCACTGACCAAATAATACGGTGGATGATTGCTATCGAAAATATCATTTTATTGAAGCTGTACATTTTCTTACGGTACATTTTCCCCACGGTTTCAGCCTAGGTCCTACAGTCTTGGTTAAAAAAAAAGGGTCAACAACTGATATAATTACTGGTGTGCGTTTGAGCAACCATAATGCGCAGTAACGGGCCCACATCCGCAACTTATCGCAGTCCAAGGGAAATAACTATATAGCATGCTTCAATAGAAAGGAGAAACTAAACCGACCAGAACTATTTCGCCAGACTCATTTTACACAACGGAATCAGCTGGCGAAATGAATGTAAATTTTTATAACGGAATAAAGTAAGTTTGATGTTTATGAATATGTAAGCAAGTGCAACACCTGGCCCGAGTCGAGCGAACTATACTGCTAACTAAATGATTTAGTAAATTAAGTGTCGCTTCAAGGGAGGCAACGTGGCAGCCAGGAACTTTTTTTGGTCTGGATCCGCAAGTGCCACTGTTCTCCATATTGCCTATTTTCATATTGTCTATTCATACCAATTTCAAGACACGAAGGCTGACCCACCCTAACAGTTTTGATTTTGCCTGCTAACTCGTGTAGTGGCACTACGGTTCCTACCGGTACCACGTACGTAAATATCTCGTTAAAAAAAAAGATCCGCATCTCACCTCTCCCTCGCAGACTACGTGCTAGCGCGGACCGCTTCAGTGCTCTCCCCCCACCTCACCCCCTTCTCGACCCCCGAAACCAAAGTGTACCATGTCCTGCTGTTACTGCTGCTGGCAGCAGATGCCTTCATGCTAATGTGACAATGAATCAATCCAGCAGCAGTTAAAGCGCTGAAGCTTGGGCGGTCCGTGTGGAACCGCAGTTTGTCTGTGGACAGTCTGAATTATGGAGATAAATTTTAAAATAGTGTTGTTTATCGAAAACTGGGAAGGTTGAAGGGATGAAAAGGGACTTGGTTTTAACATGCACGACTGTAAGCAAACAGCGCTGGTCACTTTGAGATCATAAATATGTTAATGTGTAGCACAGGATGGGGCATGCAATATATCTACATATAATTAACATATAATTACATAACAGAACATGAACATTCTAAAACAGCGCTACACAGAAGTAAGACTCCAGCTGCGATGAATGCGTAAATGTGTGCTACATTTTAATGCAGAGTCCATCATATGATGATACATAGACTTTTTTAAATGCTATAATTCGTGTCTTTGATATTAAATAATGTATTTATTGTATTATGAAAATTATATATATATATATATTGTTTAAATCTTTAGATATCATGATGCTTGGCCAGAGAATGCAGCCTAATCATGGACAAGGAAAGATAACCCTTGAAGTTAGTGATCCTCGCCAAAAGCAGTGTGAAGGAGATTTCAAGAGGGCTGAAGTTACTGCCTTACACTGCTGTTATCCTGTTAGTGATATGCTTATGCTTCTGTTGATTTGCATTGAAAAATTCACTTTTATAAGTTTAACATTTCTGTGATCTTTGGTTGGTTCTTTTTGTTAGATCAGGATTTGTAACCTGTAGTTGAACATTTCTTGTCATAGGTTACCATATCAAAGCTATAAATAATCGTTTGGCTTGCTTACTTTAAATATAAAGAACAGTCCTGTGGGCGCTCTCTTTCTTTCTTTTCAGATGATAGAGAGGCAGGGATAACAATCCAGTTTATTGTCAGTACTACCTGCTTGAGATTTGTGACAAAAATGTAATTCATACTGAAAGGGTCACAACCACCCTTGCAGTTCTCTGCGTGAGACAGTTCTTGGACATTGTCATGAGACAGCAAGTGACCAAAAGCCTTGGCTGCTGTTTTATGTATTTCAACTCAGTAACTACTCTTGTGACACCTGGTGCAATATTTGACCCCCAGAAAGATAGCACACTGCAAATGCCCATGTGTCAGCACTGTATTCAGAGAAAGGTTGTTGGTAACTCTCTCAGCACTACTGGAATAACAAAAGCTGAATGATGTGATTTTCTCATCAGTTGAAACTGCTGGCACCAGAACATGCAGGACTTTCTGCATGTCGATGGATTTATCCAGTAAATTTTGGTGGTGGTCTGGTTGGGGGAGACAAAATTGACGTCACAGTTTCTTTAGGAAATAACTGTGCTGCTCTGATCACCACTCAGGAGTCCACAAAGGTAAGTACATTTTTGGAACAATATTTTGGTAGATCCTTTTCAGGCCATTTTACTTTTTAGGACCATACATGCATATCATTTGTATTTTGACTTTGAAAGAATCCTTCCCTCATCATCTTATCTGAAAATTTGTCAATTACTAGCCAAATGTATGGGTCATAAAAGGAAAAAAAAAAAGAGGAAAAACTTGAAAGAGTAAGAATTCACCTGATTCTTGTATCTAGCAGATAGATCTATCATGAACAGAAATCTGAAAGTATGGTGAAACGTTTCCACCCATGGAATGCAGGGATGCATTTTTGCTCTTTTTTCTTTTCATCAGAAACACAGAGGGACCCTAAGTCTTATTGAAGGACCCTCAGAATTTCTAAGTGGAGTGTTGAAGGGACCTCAGTTTTTGAGGCTATTGTAAACCCTGTGTATGGTCCCTCTTACCAGATTACCCATGTCCTGCCTATGATCCCGCCTTGGTGGTCTAACAGTATATAATGCATCCACTTCCAAAGTGGGAGGTCGGTAGTTCGCTCCCTGGCCGAGTCATACCTAAGACTTAAAGAATTGGCAATCTAGTAGCTGCCCTGCCATATGCCTGGCACTGTATGGGAACTGTACTAGGGCTAGTTGGCCTGGTGTTAGTATAATGTTACTGGGTGGGACTGAAGCCTGTGTTGTGACAGCAGTCCCACATGTGGCATCACATTAACTTGTCTAATCAACACTGTCCTGAAATACACCTAGTTTGGGAAGCGACATGCAGCAACGAAAACTAAAACCTGTGATCCCTCTTTACCAGCTTACCCACGTCCAGCCAATTATGATCCCAGGTATATCACTGCAGAGATGTGCAGGAGAGTCAACAGAATATGCAGTACCATTTGGTGGGTACAGCTTTTCTGGCCATTCTTGGGGATCCTGTTGTTTGCTACGCTGACGCACGGTTTTGCCAAACCCAGGTAAACATACATGCATCAGTGCAGATGTGCATGTTTACAGATATCTTGCTTACATGGGATGCATGTTTACAGATATCATGGTTAAATGTCATGCATGTTTATAGATATCATGCTTAAATGTCATGCGTGTTTATAGATATCATGCGTAAATGTTGTCCTCGTTACTGGGAAGAATGTTTATGCTCTTTCTCACACAAATACACATACAAATGCATGCATCCACCCAGATGTGCACACTTTTTTCTTACACAAGTAGTGGACATTATCTCTGATTAATTTTTTATGATCAATCTGTGGAAATTTTGTTTACCATTACTCAATGCAGATGCATTGTTTTTTAAAATTTGCAGTTTCTTGTCATTTTTATTGGAATGAATAGCTTACACCTTTAACAGATGGGCTGCTATTTTTTTTCCCAGAAAGTATTCCTGTCTGAGAACAGCAACCTTGTATTGCTGGACTGGTTGACAGCAGGACGAATGGCCCTTGAGGAAGTCTGGAATTTTGTAAGGTTGGTCCTGCTATCACATCGGAAGATGTTCAGAAAGGGGGGTGGGGGAGGCTGCCAGTCTATATATATATATATACCTGAGTGTGTGCATACATCTATTCTTACATATTTCTTTTTCAAACTGTACAAGAACAGCTAGAGTATGTACATATACACACATTTACAGATGCATGCTATATTCCCCAAACACAGCTACACAGAACTGTCCCAATGCTATCAATCATAAAAGAAAAACAAGTGACTGCCGCTTGGAGGATAAGCCCAAATTAAATGTAAAACAAGGGAACTGTACCAAGCTAGAAAAGGGACAAAGACGAAGACAATCTACATGTTTCGGGGCACTACCCCTTCATCAGGATGACACAACAAAACGACGAAAAAACGAAAAGGAAAAAGACTTATCTGCAGTAGATGTGGCGCGTTGGCTGCAAAGCAGGAGAATGACCAGGGGACAGTGAGTAAGAAGGGTTAAAAAGAGGGGCAGCCAACGCACACTCAACACCCGCTTCACAGAACATCTAGCCGACACTAAACACTGCAGAAACACACCAGTTGCACGTCACTTCAGTACACCCCCACACACAGCCGACAACATGAGGGCCTGTGGTATCTGGAAAATGAAGGGCGACTCCATTGACCATAAGAATATGGAGTCATACTTCATTATCCGTTTTGGTACCATGGCACCCACAGGTCTCAATCATGTTTCATAACCTGAACCAAACCTAGCTACTGCATGATGTGCATAAATGGGTAAGGAGTTTTATATTTTGTCTTTCTCTGTTTACAACTTTACAATATCAGAGTTCACGGGGTCTGTTCTGTCGAAACAGTATAACATGCCACCCAAGCACCCCCCCCCCCACATCACACACACACACCCACCTCATTGGTTTACTCAAGAGGAGTCCTGGGGTTGTTTGGGCCCCTCTTACAAAAACTTGGTTGGAGTGCTTAGGCCTCTGTGGTTCCATTAAAGTTCCTTAGATGATCATTCTGGTTTTTACTTCCAGTAGTCATATGCTTATCTCAAAGATGGTATTACACCACTGTTCTGTGGCTCACTGTTTTAAGAAAACTAGCTGGTTTACAAAGATTAGGAAGGGAAATCGTTGATCCCCATAATAAATGTTTGGACTGTAAATAGTTTTCCTCATGTTCTTCTTGTGTAAGCAGCATATCACAAGCAGGCTGCCATTCACGTTTGCTATTGAACATATCAGAAGTGTTTTTCTCCATATATGACGTCAGTAGTGCCAGTAGTGTCGTATGTCAGCAACTGAGTGTGTCAGAAGTGTCTGTTATATTACGGTTTCACTGGTTCAATACATTTTTAGCTTACAAATACAACTTCAATATTTCAGCTACCAAAGTCTGGTTGAAGTTTATGTAGATCATACTCTGCTTTTCAAAGACAACCAAAGATTTTTTGATGCTCCATACCTGTCACTGAAAGCAGCAATGGGTAATTTTCAGGTAAGAGGGATAATTTTCAGGTATGATTTTAAATTGTTATTTTCTGTTCTCTTCTTGCATTCTCTCCCAAGTTCATGTTATCAGTAAAAATTATTTGAAGAACACTGTTTTTTGTGATGAAAGGATGAATATGGTGATGAAGGAAACATTTTACACTGGAAATCATGTTATATCTTGTTTTTGCTAATATCAAATATCAAATAATTAGAAATTAAATTTTTTTTTAAAATCATGTAGTTTTTCTCCAATATCAGCAAACATGCAACAGCTGAATTATATATTGTAAAATTATAAAATGTAAATGCACTCCCAATCATGTCCTCTTGTCCATGTGTGAGAGAGTGGAAGGGCGAGAGACTACAAATCCAAGATTTAATTTTTGTGCATCTGCATAAAATCTAAAATAGTTTTTTGCAGTGGCTGATGAATGTTGGTCATCCTCCAATGATCATGTTCACGAGCCTTAAATTTACTTCTACAGGTGGTTGGCATGTGTGTGGTCCTAGGAGACAAGCTACATCATCTAGTGAAGCACTTGAAACAGCTTTATGGTCTTCGGAATTCAATTGGTAAGTCATCACTTCCCACTCAGAATACAAAGCCTATAAACAAAAACAAAAACCTACACAAAACTGACCTAATGTGAAATATGCTTAACCCCTTGCCGTCATAACTGAATGCCGTTTTGGTTTAGATGTCACTCGCTACAAGGCAGGTAATGTGTGTGCCTATCATCTTGTGTTTAGAGAAGTATTTCGCCCTGCAATCCTTTCTCAGAGCTAATGATGAGCAGGAACTAGCTAATGCCCCATTGTTTTTAGGATGCTTTGGGTCTTCATCTATTCAGAACTGTGCTTTGTGAATACAAGAGAATGGTCCAGAACTATTCTGCAAAACACTCTAAACAGTTGAAATCATGGCTATGTGATTGATCAGAAATGAAATATTTTGTATGTTTGGAAACTGGTTTTGATATTTTTTTTCCGAGGCATGGCGTCCTTGGCATTAGCGTGTACCTTTATAAATTGTTTTGTTTGCACCATGGTGCTTGATGTCATTTACATTTTCAAACTTCAGCACACCTGGTTAGTCCCTTCCACAATACATGTAAGTGCGAGAGACGGAGAGAGAGAGAACCCATGATAGTGTGTGTTCACATATGAGTACTGACTCACAATGACTTTTTTTTCAAACACAGGTCAGCCATTGTCAACAGACTTGTTGTGCAGTTACAGTCCCCTCTCACATGAATGCAGCAACAAAGCAATGACTGGATGCTACATCAGATTTGTTGCCACTTCAACTGCTTTGGTTCTTGTCAAATTTTGTTTTGAACTATGTTAAAAAAGCTTCCAGTTAAAGGCATGAAATTATAAAATCTTTGATGGTAACAGTGATAGGTCTTTTGTACTTAAAGTTCCAGATATTTCAGACACTTTAAAAAGCTCTTCTTTTCGCCTGTAGTTGCAATATATGTAGATTATAAATATTGGTTAAATCTTAACAGTTGTAAAAGATGACATCTTAAATCATATTAATCTCTGGATTGCAGGCATACAAAGTTGTCAAGCAGGTAACATCATGTCTTGAAGATATACTCGGTGGCGACCCCTTTGCTAAGAAATACTGATGAGCATCTCTTTACCTGGCAGGCATCTGTTCCTCTACATGCTTCTGAACGTGCTTTCTACCAATGGCCATGGCACCTTCGAAATTCCCATAAAACAAGCACACTAGAATAAAGCCCTTGCATGCATGAAACATGGCCGCATCACCTGTTTTTTTTTTGGCCAGTATTTCATGTGTGCTATTGGACATATCGTCATACTAAGTTCAACCAAACCTCTGCAGGGAAGGGGAATGGATGTTTTGTGTTGCATGAATTGCCATGAATTTTCTGCAGCTCTTTGTGACTGCTAGCACGTCACAATTGAAAGCACAGTGGAGGCAAGGTTAGGAACATCAAAAGTTTTGTCAACATCTCGTCAAGATGCTGAGTGTACGTGGTTGGCCAATTGCAGCAAATCCTACTGACTAAAAGAAGAGAACTGGGGATGGTGGGAATAAAAGTCTCCCTGTAAACAGTGGAAATGTGTCGGCACTCTTTCCTGGTAATGGATATAGCTGCATGCAGTTTACTTCATTTTCTGTCTTTTGTATGGAGTCCTGAAGACTTTCTTAACAACCATAACAAGTAGTGATATTTAAGTGATAACTTTGACTTTGGGGAACATTGTCCATCCCATCTGTATCGTCCTTGGTTGGCCAGGCATGTCTTGCAACACCCCACACTTTCAAAATTCAAACGCTCCTTGCGGAAAGTGGTCCAAGGGAAACAAGTGTGTAATCAGTAGCTCAGTGAGTCATGCATATAGGGTTGTTTATTATCAAAACAGTCTAAAATTAGAAAATCAGTCAACAATTTTTAAGATATTAAATATATATATATATATAACAATACCTTCCATGCCGATTTTTTAATTGTACAAAATGCATGGCTCAAAACATTTCCTGTCAAAAACAACAGCTTCTGAACAAACAAAATTCATTCTAAACAAACAACCACAAGAAGAAGAAAACACACAAAGAAGAATGACTGGTATTTGGAGTGTGGCTTTACTGTATTCTGATTTGCAATAAACTCAGTGCAGGGAAAAATCCAACCTTTGATCGTAATGGTTGATTAAACTTGGTGCAATGGTTAAACTAGCAGGACTGCTTCACAAAAGCAAAACACCAAAGATGCCTTATATTCACTCACATGTTGAGGTTACCAATTTAGCTAATGGTGTCGACGTGGGGCTACCACATTGGACCAGCCAGTGTGCCAGTCTGGAGGAAATAATGGACTGATGCACTGGACAGGTGGTTCTAGTTGAGCCCACGAGTCGGATGATCCAGTAAGAGAAAAGCCTAGCGCTGCAAATGTCGTTAGAATGGAACTGTATATCCAGAAGCCATGTTGCTTGGACCATTGAAATTGTGTATTGAACTGTGAACTGATTTATTGCAAGGATGGAAGGACTGTAATTACTTTTAAATTATTAAACGGTGGAAATGCATATGTGGAACACCATGCCACTGCCATGGATTTTATGTTGTCATAATAAACTGATGTGGAAACATAAGACCTCTCATGACTGAACCAGCATAACAGACGTGTGTCAGCAGGTTTGATTTAATGTAGTGCTACACTGGTTAAACAGCTGATTACAAGATAACAACAACAGCACCACCACCATAACCCACAAAAATGTTCCTGAAATCCTGCCATAATACAATCCAAAGACCAAACCCATCAAGAATCTTCCTCTCAGTAGCACAGCTGGTTAGCTGAAACAAATCAGACACGCCTCTCTCTGGATCAGAGGTTTGAAAGTGTGTCGTCATAATGCCACAGTCTGGAAGAATCTCTGAATTGTCAGGTAGATTGCATTGGCAACAGACTCTTAGGTCAGGTGGATAATGTCTGAAAAAAGAAAGGTAAAATGACAAATTCCAAGGGTTCCACTTGTTAGGTTAACTGCACTGGGAGCTAAATGATGTCTGAAAATGCAAAAACAAGAATCCCCAAGAGTGAGACAACACAAAATTGTTCTCCCGTCCCAGTTTTAATGCTGCACTCTAATAGGATTTATTAACAATGCCTACTACTTGTACTAGAAAATGGTTAATGAAGGCATATCCCGAAAAATAGGCTGAAATCATAATCGCTTCAGTACTGAAATGATACCCTGCTACTTACTTGTCTTCCTACTGCTTTGGCATTTCACAGACATCCCCCATGCACTTCACATCCTTTCTAGGCAAAGCACAGGCCTCACTGCATTCAGCAACTGAACCTGCAGTGCCCTCTTCTGCCTTGGGCACAGGTTCGTCAAACCCAAGGGCCTTCAGCACAGCTGCTGGGTCAACATGATCTGCTGGATTTTCTTGCCTGAAGCTCAACAAAACCTTGCCACCTAATGAAGGACAATTTCATAGCAGGTGATTTCTTCCCCCAATTTTTTTTTAAAGTACCAGACCCCTAATGTGAAACAGCAATTTCTCAACAAGCATGCACTCATGTAAACAGACCAGTGACAGAAAGCACTTACCTTTTTCAACTACCAGTGTTCCTCCATTCTGCATGCCATCCCCCTTCAAATCTCCACCCACCTGTTCTGCTTTCGCCTGTTCGAAAAGAAAACAATACTCCCCATATGCCATGTGTTCATGCTGGCCTTGAGCCAATACTGGCAAGTGTAGCCGCTATCTAGGAAATCTTATTTGTGCAGCAATACACAGAACTGCTTTACAGTAATGATTACTATAATGGTTATCACGTCTGTATCAGTCCCTGCATCAGTCTCAGCATCTTAAGAGACTAACTCTACAAAGTTCTGCATTCAACATTTGTGTCTCGGCATTGATGTTTCTAAAGCTGAACAGCCATTTCTAACTGTGAGTGGCTTTTGATGATGTGCTTAGGACTTCTCTGAGCAACAATCACGAAGTACTGTTCTGAAAGTCCATCTTCATATGTTTTCTCATCCCATAGTCACTGGTGAGTCTGACTAGTCTGACTTTCCCATTCTGCAAATTGATTCGATCACTTTGTGACTCAAAGCCATGTTCTGCATTTTCCAATTGTTAAACAATAATCATTTACAGTGTTATTGCTGGAGGCTGCAGGAAGTGGAGGACAACTGTCAAGGTCCTATGCTCCTAAAGGAGGAAAGAGGACTAAACTATAAATAGTAGTACAGTAACACCTGTCTTGTGGGGACACCCTCGGTTCCACCCAAAAGTGTCACTACGTGGCAAGTGGCAGTTCATCAGGTGTGTCTCTAATTTGCAACTTGAGACCATATATAAATGCACTTAGTGTAAAAACCGTTCCTGTGAGATAAGAGGACAGAAAGAGAAAAATAAGGAAAAAAATCATAAAAGCAATAATTAGGTAAAGATGTAAACATTACTGTATTTCTTGTATTTAGTTGAACTGAAAGCATGTTTCCCCAACACAAAGACAAAAACTCAACAGATTGCTGAAACGGGTAAAAAAACAATACAGCACATTTTTAAATGAATGAAATTTGCAGTGACTTCCTTTGCAAAGTACAGCAGATTCTTTACAAATTAATCCTAAGATTGTACATGTTCAGCACGTGGACTGTATGTTCAGAAATGCCATTCTCAACATGTCACATGTTAGAGCAAATGTGCTTGTAGAAAAAAAACCCAACAAAGTTAATTAAACTAAACTACACATTTTCAGATTTAATATTTTAAACTGATCATTTAGATTCAAGATTGCAACTTGCACAGTAAATTGTATTCATGTGTACTGACAGAAATTTTACTCGCGCAGATCATAGACCATGTGTGACCCAGAATGCTGATGTTCAATATGCTTGCAAGAAAAACCCTATGTAAAATTTACGCTAAAAACTCAATACATTTATTTGCAACAACACTCTTTAAAATGACAGTGAAATATTTAAAATTACTTTATCGCACATCTTTTAATAATCTCTAAACATGCTTTGTGTGCAGATAGGGAAGAATCATGCCTGAATCAGACGTCCACTAACTGGTAGATTCTTCAATTGCACAATGCAAAACCAGTTCAACACAGATTTATTTATATATTTGTAGACCATCATTGTTTTATGGATGTATTTCAGATTGGAATGGTCACCATTCTTCCATTTTCGAAGTATACTCCAGCAATCAGATTCGACGCAAGAAATCTGCATCTTCCCTCATTCCAAATCTTTTGCAATATTACGCAAAGCTTTTTTCTCTTTTACATGATCATGTGTTAGGATTTTTCACTTTCCCACTGCCGATTCCATGATCATTTACCGATTGATAACTGAAACTGTAGATGTGTAAAGGCACTCAAAACAGCAAGCTTGTGGGTACAAATTCTTGGATGGAGTACGCGAATGTGAAAAAACTGGGGTGGGTGGTGGAGACCCGAAAAGCATGTAAAGTTCAAGTTTTGTCCCTTGTCACTGTCCCTGTCTGTGTTCAGCAGGTGACCGCCGATCTAGGGTGACTTCACACTGGAAACTAATCTATACCAATCAAAAATGTCCCAAGACACCAGGGGGCAGCTCAACTGGGGGTCCGCACAAGGCAGGTTTTAATGTATCTAAGCAAGCATGCTATATACTTGTCTCACTTTTGAGAAGGCAGCTCTTGCTACTTTGGAGAAGAGGGCAGGTAGCAGGTTCAACACGTTCATTCTGCAAACAAAAGAATAAGGAACTTAAAGCAAGATCCAAAACTAAGAGAAAAAAATGCAGGACCTGTTCCTCTACAGTTTAATCCAGTGTCACAACAATAACCAAATTATACAGATTTGCCATTAAGCAAAGAGCAAAACAATGTAAAACATTGTATTTGAAACAAATTCTCTCCTCCTACCCAAGCTCTAACACAGATTTATGCACATCTGTGCGAGTTCACACATATGCATCCATTCATGCATGTGGATGCACCCCATCTCCCAAAACACACACTTAATTACCTCTTAAAACCCATCTGGCTGTAGGTCTCCTTCTTTGTATCTATGTACAGCTCTGGAAGAAAGAAGAAAAGTATTATATATTTTTGTACCACATGTGACATACATCATGCTTTTATAATATATAGCAACACCCTTAGTGCTTAGGTTTAATTTATGCTTAAAACTGTGTAGCTTAAAAAAATATATGTGTATGTGTGACATACCACCAGAAAAGAATTGGCCCTTCTTGAAGTCTTCCAAACCTATCTCCTCCAAGCCAATGCCAATAAGACGAACTCCCCGCGCATCCAGCTGAGGTTTCAGTGTGGAGAGCTCCTTGGCACCGAGGCGACAGAAGGCTCATCCAAACCTTCTCATGAAGGTTATGACACAGGTGTGGTTTTCATAAAATGACTCCACTGGCACATTCTGAGAAAAAAAAATTGAGCCTGCGAAGAATTCAAACACTATAAAACCATCGCCATATCATGTATTCTCATTTTATTGTTATGAAGGTTCGATCTCGCTTTGACGATGGAACTTACATACATTAAAAAAATTGGTTTAAAAAAAATATCAGGTAGTCTTTTAAATGCATCTGAAGGTTAGCAATTAGTGAATCCTGACAATACTGCGCAATACTATATATATAGTTACATAACACGATAACGTTTCCACCACTATTGACTATACCTCGCACACTTAAGATTCTTTGCAACAATTCAACATTTCAACCAGTTAGTGATTTACATAATATCCTATTCTGTCCCTGAAAACTCTGTATCTTGAGCTGCGAACTGCTACTCTTTTATCTTATTGCAAAGGTAAATATTAATTTTAATGTCCTTATACGTACCCCACCCCCACCATAATACTCCGCTGTTCGCTATAGTATAAGAGTACAAGTTTCATTCTCAAAAATATCGTTCTGAACATAATATTGTAGTGCAACACATTACCTCATTTGTGCAAACATTGCGCACTAGACACTTTGCTATTTTGGATACATCCATTGCACTCGTGACTGTGATGGTCGACAAAATGCTTCCAGTCGTCTGCACCGGCTCGTTAGACACACCTTTACATAACCACGTGATTGCTTAGCTGATCCCCATTTTGTTCTCGTCTTCAAGCGGCTTGGCTTGGAACTATCACGTAACAATGTGTCATTTTTACCCACCAGAAGATGGTCTTTGGGTCACCCAAGAATAAAGCGTGAAATTTAAATTGTTTCACATGCAGATCACTTTGCATCTAGAAACTTGAGATGATGAAAACGCAAGTCGTAGCAGTGCAGGCTCCGACAGTGTAATCACTGCTAGCAGTGCGCAAGTGCGGAGTGTTTTGCAGGGGGTTGGGAGATGTTTTGAAGTAGAAGACCACTGCCACGAGTGCCTTTTGCGATTTCCGTGTGCACTTGCAGTTTGGAAGTTCCCTTTTTTTGGCATTTATCTGTTCTGCACTCTACCTATATTTCATGTACTTGGATCCATCAAGGACAAGAAGCTGATTCGAAAAATAACTTTATATGAAGAAAGAAAACATTTTAAAGTTAAAAAACCAGTGAGCTATAATAAGGGTCATGTGCTCATAATAGTCGAAGAATAAGTTATACTTTATAGTGAGCTAAGATAAAGTTTGTTCCAAATTGGATCAAATCATTTGTAAGCGCATGCGTACATAACCGGAAACAGCCTCACGAATCTTTTGCTTCCGGTCTGGTGTATTTGTGCCGGCGCCATCATGATCGCCCAAACATCTGAAAACGCAAGTTCTCAGGGATCTCCTAGTTCCCAGGACAGTCAGCAACAGCAAGGGCAAAAAAGTCCTATCGAGGTGAAACCAGGGACAAACTTGTACGTGAAAAATTTGTGCGATACGATCGACGATGAGCAGCTTAAGAAGCACTTCTGTTCCTTCGGCACCATTACAAGTGCGAAAGTTATGACAGGAGAGGGCGGTCGATCAAAAGGCTTCGGTTTCGTTTGTTTCTCTACAGCAGAGGAAGCTTCGGAAGCAATGAGGACAATGAATGGCCGCATCGTGGAAGGTAAACCACTTTATGTCGCTTTGGCACAGAAAAAAGAGGAGAGGCGTGCGTTTTTGTCCAGTCAGTATAAGCAACGCATGGCCAATCTGGCCCAACCTCAAGTGCCACCACAGCAGTCTCCACAACCACAACCACCCCCACCCGTTCAAGCGGCTGTTGCTGTTGCACCCCAGCCTCCACCTCTCCAACACCCTCCAGTCCCGGCTACTCCGCCCCAACAGCAACAATATCCGCACAGCTTCTTTATCCCGATGCCACAATCTCAGGTGACCACACAGAATTTTTTCGCTCCCTCTTCTGTGACCCAAGTTTACCCAGCACCTCGCTGGCCCACAGCAGCTCAGATGTACCCGGTACAGGCACACCAAGGACAGCCGATGGCCAGCCTACGGTACGCACATGTACATCCCAGTCCGACGCCAGCGTCACTCGGTCTTGGGCCGGGAGCTGTGCGACCAATGCCGCTCACGAATCTCAGCCACGCCCATGTTCCAGTCACCCTGCAGTCCAATTTCAACACAACGTTTCTGCCTATGAACAATGCTCATCACCCGCACCACCACCATGCGCATCATCCTCCATTCACTGTGCCTGTGGGAGCCACTGTGAATTCAATCCCAGGCATTGCTGTACACCCCCTACAAAACATCACCATTCCCATTGCACAGACTCCTTGGGGCACACACAGTAACCAAGGTGAGCCCTGAGAATAATCCTTGTAGTCTAGGAATGCGTTTTGAGCCAGGTGAAAGATGGACTTGACAACACTTCCTTGTTGTGAACTTGTGATGTATGTGACAGATGAAAGCTTGTGGATGATTGCCCAGCTGCATCACCTTCTCAGACATTTGGGAACTATTTAATACCTATTTTTACTGAATCATGCAAGAAGTGGGGTGCTGGTTATTTTGTTTGCAAGGCACCTTGATCTGCAGTTTTTATGTTCAAACAGAATTTAAGATGTGCACCCAGCCCCAGCTGATAAATGTTCATGAGAATTTCAGTGTGACTGGATCAGCCTATGTCGGGAGACGAGTTGTATAATAATCATCTCTCTACCTAGTCGTGATGTTTGAGCTAACTTGCAAAGATTAGTTTTTACCTTAAGCACTGACTACTGAGACTCCAAATTAATAAAATAGTACAGTGTACGCCATGGATATTGAGAAGACAGTAAAGGGAAAGAGCTTGAAGTCGAAAGGCTGTGGGTAATTGTGCCTCAGCATGCCAAGAGACCAAGAAAGGAAACTTGTGAATCTGTGAATGCTTGGCTTTGCTTATTCTACTGGCAAGCTGAAGCTACTTGTGGCATGACTTTGTGTTTTCAAGTTCTGAAGTTTTGTTTTGATTCTTTGAGACATGAAACTGCCCTGTTGATATTTTTGATGATGACTCATGTGAATTTGGGTAGATGTACTGTAATACAAGTTGTCTGCTTTATTGTTTGTTAACTAAGGTCTGGTGAAATGTTAACTGAATGGTGATAAAGTAAATGTTAGCCTTGGGGGATGAGAGTGTCACAGTAAGGTAAGTATTGCTATGACATTTCATTTTTTTTATTATAGAGGGTTCTGTTAATGAGTATGATTTCTTTGGAAAGGGTTATAATACCATGAAACACTGTCTTGATTTCCCTGGCCTCTGGGTAATGTGATTAATGTTCCAGTTAAAGGCATTTTCCTGTCATTTTGTTTTTCAGTGTTCCAGTATTCTATATCTTGTTGCAAATCAAGATAGAGTGTTTATGACTGCAGTTTACTTAGTGAGCTACTGAACTCTTTAGCACAACCAGCGTGTAGCCTCAGTTTGTTTACACCGTTTGTGTTTTAAAGACAACCAATAATCATAATCTGAAAACTGTCTGCAAGCATCCTCTCTGGAAAGATCACAGATGCATTATGGGTGTGCTATATTTTCAGATACCACAGTCATACTTGAAGAATTGACTGTTCCCCCTCCATCTTTTTTATTTTGATACGAACTCATTGAGGTACAGTTTATCCTATATTTCCAAATATTTCTAATAAGTAATTGAAATGGCTTGACCGATTTTATATTTTTATGATAGAAATGTTCTCTTGCATTACTTTTTTTTGTGGGTGGATTGGGGTTAGTTAACATCACTGTTCATACGCAGACTTGTATAGGAACCCAGATTTGTGTTTAGGGATTTCAGTAATTTGGAGCATTTCTAGTATGGACCACTCTTGATTTCCATACTTTCTGTGTGGTTGGTGGTCTTGATGTTAACACACACAAACTGAAACTGAAAAGAAGGCTGAAAGTGATTGTTGTTACATAGTGTTGGCATGATTGAGTAAATTGTGGATGATAATAACCATTCTTCCCATAATTTTTAAAGTCTGTTCTCTGATGGGTGAGACTGGAGCATTATGTAAATTTGTTCTGAATATTTAGCTCTGTATTTCACATTTTCATAGGCAGTCTTTAAATATGGTGATGTTCAGCCAGCACAGATCACAGGTCTGGTGAAAAGTATTTTTGATGTAATAAGACTCAAAATAAGAACAAGTTTGGTTTTGGTTTTTATTGCTTAACATCCAGCTGCAAACAAAGTGTATATCAGGAATGTGGAGAAAAAATGTGCTGCCACACTGAGAATGCTATCGCAACACAGCCTTTCACACCCACCCAGTCATATTATACTGACACCAGGTCAACCAATCCTGGTACTGTTCCCTATAGTACCAGGCATCTGGTAGGCCAGCTACTAGATAAATAGATTGCCAATTTTTAAGTCTTTATGTATGACTTGACCAGGGCGCAAACCACCAACCTCCTGCTTTGGAAGCTGATGTCCTAACCATTAGATGATGCATTCTGGTCTTTTTCTGAAGTACAGTCTAGAACCTTTCTTAATTTTAGTTCTGTGAAGTATTGACATAGTGTTCTTGCAGTTGCCATTCTGTTTCAAACACAAAACCTGACATGGGATCTGGCATAAATATGAAACTAATTATTCTTTTTTAGTCCTGCTAGGTAGTATTTTAATTTGTACCATAGTCATTGACTAATTGGTCTAAGCTTTTATTTTTAAAAGTAAAAAATTAATTTGTTTTCACCCTGGAATGTGCATTTTGCATGTACTGGGGAAAGGAAGGGGGGGGGGGGTTGAGAATGTGTTAGGGAGTGTGATTATTATGCTAATGATTTATAGCAGCAGTTAAGAATTATGTGCTAAATGCTAAAGACCAGCAAGGATGATTACTGTCTGCCTGATAGTAATACATGTGTTTCTTTTAATACCTGTAAAGGTGTATACTGATGACCATCTACAATAGTAGGAAACATTTGGAGGTCAAGGTAGTAGATAGATGGTTACACCTAAAACTAAGTCTAAGTAAAAGTAGTTAGCTTCTTACAAACTTCAGCTATGCTGACACTTATATGTTTACATGTGGCCTGTAATTTGAACCTGTCCAGTTCCTGAATTTATGTTATAATATGCAAATGCCAAAAGTAAATAAGGGGGTTGGGGGTAGCCACTGTGTCAATTGTTGTGGCATAGTTTTCTCATTGAAGAGTGATCTAAAATTTACTTATTCTACCAGATCTACAAGCTGAGTTATTTAGACAATGTGTTCGTTTTTTTCTTAAGAAATGCATATGTTGCTAACTGCCTCATACTAAAGAGTCATATACCATAATACCCCCAACCTCCCCCATGGAACAGTAGCAGCACATCCCCAATTCTTTGTATCATGGATAGTTAACTGATTTATTACTTTTATAAATATTAGTGTTCATGCAGAAACTTAATATGCGCATTTTCATAATATTGCCAGTATTTTTTTATTATTTATTGTTATTCTCATTTCCTTTTAATTTTATATATAATTTTAATATATTTTCCCTTTTTGTTTTGAAATCAGGATATCCTGTTGGTTTAAGCATTTTTTTAATGAGAAATTCAAATTGTGAAAGATCATAAAGTGGTCATACTCATAGGGAAGTAGTTTATTTGGGTGCATCAGGCACGTTTCTGAAGCTTGTGTATCAATAAAGATGACGTGAATACTGTAGTATTAAGTGTTGAACATCTATAACACTTGAAATTAAACAACTCTGCTGTATGAAATACATAGGCCTTGGTGTATTAACTGTGTGGTGTGGGGCCTCATAAATCACTTTCATGCATGATAACTTGAAAGGAATTAATCCAAAACGATCCTAAAAAGTACACACTAAAAAAAACAACAACAAAAGACTTGTACATTGTTGATCCTAATGGTATGTTGAATTTCTTTACGGGTATTGTGTGCTTTGGCTTTGCATGCTGCAGTGGTCTGTGGATTCAGGGAATGATGATGTAAATAGAATGTGCGGACTACAGATCTTGTCAGACATAGCGTCATCCTTGTACAGCTGAGGATGTAAGTGGTGTTATGCACCCGTTGGCTGCTTCCAGTTCCTTATCTGGGTTTGGTATTGTATCGTGGCATCCAACCATCTGTTAAGTCTGGGCAAAAGGACAAAATTTTCTTTGCAATTTATGTTCACCCCATCTCTACACAGTAAAAAGAAAACAAATACTAAGAAAAAGCATTTGATTTAGGCAAGATAGAGATGTTTTAAAAATCTTAAGATGACAAGATTACCGTGGAAGTTCAATACTGATAGAAAATGATGATTTCTGTAACATTTCTGTATTACATCACTTGGATCCTGTGTGAAAAGATGTCAGCAGCCGCAGTGCGTGTGTGTGTGTGTGTGTGTGAGAGAGAGAGAAACTGAAAGTATTGAATTCCCATATTGCATGAGATTATCAAACCTGCAAGAATCCAAATGTAGCACCTTCGTGACAGTAGTTCATTCCTACTACTTCCTGTTTTTCAACAGGCATTTCATTAGTAGCGAGGTTTCTCTGTGGTAGTCTCTTCGTAACATTATGTCAAGTTTAGTAGCAAAATACTTTCTTGGATCTTGTTTGGTGAGAAATGAAACGAGTTTAGTATAATATTCCTTCCCATTTTTTATCTTCATTTGTCTTTATCTGGGTTCCCCCTCCCCCAGTCATCAGGTTTTCCATGGACAACAATCTACTAAGATTTGTCTGTTCTAGTGTACCCGATTGTGTGGACCTGTGATTGCATGTGGGAAGTGTGTGTGCATGCATGCAATGATGGGGGAAGTGTTGTCATTCCCCATAGAGTTTTATTCAGAGGCCATTTTGCTTTTGAGAAAATATTTGCCATTTTTTTTCAAATGGCGCCCAAGCACACTACAAAAGTATGGGGCATTAATGTGGCATCACTTTCAAAAGGATGCAATGCTTCTAGATTTGTGCATAAATTGTCCCCTTTTTTGTTCTGAGAGCTGGGCCTGTGCAGACTCATGGCTTGGTCCACATTTCACAGGCAGTGTTGGAAAGGTGAAGAACTGCTTAGTAATCAAGGCATAATAGCAGTTGTCTCTGGAATGCGTTGTGAGTGACCAAAACAGAACTCAGCCAAGCTAAGTGGCATATGCAAGGTCTTTTTTTAAAAAAAAGTGTTTGGGTGAGAAGCTTAAGCATTTTTAATGCCCTCCCTTTGTATGCTACAAATTATAGTTCACCACAAGTAAAAAAAAAAAGTTACATCCTTGTTGAATGCTTATTCATTGCCATAAGAACATGAACCTTTGACTTGTTTATTGGAGTAAAGAGAGGCTGAAATTTAAAAAGAGAAATCCATCCTTTCTTAAAGAATGCCTCTATAAGTCTATTCCATTATTTGGCTGTGGATGAAACTTGGTGCACTTTGAAATGCTGAAGAGAAAATGGGGATGGATACCACTAAATGAAAAACTAAGTGAAATTCAGATTGTGAGATTCTGAAAAGTGTGTTCTGCTACTAATAGATACCACAAGTAAGCTTTAAAAGAAGAGCTCAAAATTGTTGCCTTTTCAGTTTTGAGGCTCATTTTGCCAATGATGAGGTGGCTTATTCGAACAGCTCATATCAGATTTCATTTGGCCTACACATTAGTGAATTACTTCTGGATTACCCATATGTAATATAAAGGCAGATTTGTGGTCACATTTCTAGTGCAGTATGTTTACAGATACACAAACTGTTGGATGGTGGTCAGTTGTACAAAAGTGAGAAACACTCATTTTTGTATGTCTTTTTTTCACCCCCTCTCCCACACCCCATGTTTCTTCTTTTTTTTCCTAATAAAATAGGAGCAGTGAAAGAGGACTCGGTTTAGAGTTCATTCAAAGTTCCTACACGTTATGCAATACCATCCAGAATTCATGATTATCATTGTTATATCATCCGATGCCAGTGATCTTCCACCCATCTTAATGCGTATATACCCCGAACTCCTGCTTCTACAACTATTAAGTTAGCCATAGACTGAATTCCAAGACAGAAGAGTGTACCCTTTGGTGTGCATGTGGGGGATTCTTGTCAATGAGTTTTTGAGTGCAAAGTGATGAGAATTATCTTTTTAAGGATTGTGATCCGCTAGACATGCAAAGTGCATTAGTATGTTGTGATGTAATATACATACACAAGTCACTTCAGTCCAGCTAGGGAAAGGAAAAAAGACAACAGTTGTTCCTTGGACACATTTGACAGTATTTTACAAATCATATTTTCCCCCACACCCAACTTGTCAACAATTTTTGTGCTTTTTTTTTCGAAAATTTTATGCAAATCTGGATGTCCAACTGTAAAACCTTCCAAAATTGCCAAGTTTATCATGCTGTTTTAACACAGTTTGTATTAACTGCCCTTTTTTCCAGATGGTGAAGTAGGCAAGGGGGTGGGTGGGAGGGAAAGTGCAAGTGATGGGGGGAGGAAGATCGAAGAGTGTTTATGTGATTATTTTAAAAAGAATATGTATGTTCCCTCTTGATTGTCCTGGTTTAAAGTAATTGACCTCCTCGTGAACAAACCGAGGTCTGATACATTGCTGCACACCTGATTTTATGCGAAATAAAACATCCAAGTTTTTTCCCAGTTGCTTTCTTATGTGTATGAGATGTTTCTGCACCCACAATATATATTTTTTTCAAATTTAATATTCCTCAGTTACATCAGTGAGTTTTTATAAAAAAATGATGAGATATCACAGTTTGTCAAAAGTTGGCTCCAGTTTTTAAAATTATGATCAACAGTCATGATTCACAGATAATGGAAACAAGAATCATATGTGGTACCCATTTGAAACAACAGCAGTCCTCTTACAGTGAGAAGAATCCTGATCTTTCTAGAATACAGTGAAACCTGCCTTGTGTGGACCCTTTGACACCTGTTTTCAAATCTTTAGTTTGTCTTTACTAATATCTGCTTAGTAAATATAGCCAGTAAATATAGATGGAATTACCTGTAGGAAAAAGAATGCTTTATCACTACAGTATGTCCATGTTTTAAAACAAAGTAGATCCATGCATGAGACTGCTAAGGACTTTTTATGCAAATTTCTCACATCAAATCAGATTGGAAGAATGTACTTAAAGAATGGCTCTAATCTGAAATACATCAAGAGGAGAGAGACGATCTTTGAAGATGTAAATGAATCTGTGTAGGACTGTTTTGAGAGTGGGAATCTCCTATTTAGTGGATGTCTGATCCAGAAACAATTCTACCTTCCACCCCAACCTCTTGTTTTTCCTGTGTACGATCTGCATTTATATGTATTGCAGGTGTTTTAGGAGAGGCCAGATAAAGAAAGTTTGAATATCTATTTTAAAGGCCATAAATGCAAATAGACGTGCTGTTGTTTAAATCAGTTTTGAATCTGGGTTTTAGGTTGACTTTTTCTTGCAAGCACATGTTTGCAAGGTCTCATGCTTTGTGTGGTCTATACATAGCGATACAGTTTATACCTGTCATGTAGGGACACTTGGGTGGAACAAAGGGTGCCCGTACAAGGCAGGTTTCACTGGATTACCAAGTACAAATATCTCCATATGCTAGAATAATATTATATCCTCATTATTGTTTTTTTAACAAGTTATCTTCAACTTCCTGTAGACTGGAAGACAGATCTGATGACGTGAAGGAGGAATCTTCTGAAACATCACTCCCATGAATCTGACACCCATCTTTCTTTGCATGAGCACAGCACTGAAGTGAACAGTGAATCATATTGAGCATTTCCTTTTGGTTTGTTTTATCTGACTGGTTCTGTGCTGTACATTGACTACTGCAAGCATCTCCAGGTTTTTCAAGTGAGCTATCGACTTGAATACCAGTCGATGCAGATGAGTCTTTGGCCAGACCTTGAATGTGTTCTAACTCATGACACATACACAGAGCAGTGCATTCTATGCTTCCTCGACTGTAGATATTGCCTTGTGCAAGGAAACTGTTGCCACCTGTCTTGTTCAAGTGCTTTTCAGCTTCATCTTGGGAAGAACTGTCATTTGAACTTATTAAAGTTTTGTCTTGAGAACTGAAGAAAGAAGCAGACTGCTGAGGTGGGACCAGACTATGTGGAATCTTGTTACCAGTAGGTTGATCAGCAAGTGAACTTGTAGCACTGTCATCACAGCTGAGTTCAGGAACTGCGGACATCTGGGGCTGCCCTGACCAAACTGTTCCACACACTGTGTCTTTAACGTGAATTCCAACAACTCGTAGAATGGTATCAAGCTGATCTCTGTAATCTAAGTGGCCGCTTACCTGTTGAATTAAAAACTAAATGATTGGAACATTTGTAACAGCGAAAATATCAAAGCTTGAATAAACAAAAAAGGAATGAAACACATCATTTAGGAATGTGATTGTAGATCATATTTCTGGACAAAGTAAAATTAAAACCAGTCTTTTTTTTTCTTCTACACCCACTTCTAATTATCTCTGACTAGGAATGTTTTTCACCACTGCTGATCACAAAGACCACAATATGGAGTGCAAATCAGGACTTGGGGCTGTAAAACTGTTTTTCCAACAGAAAATCAGGAATAAATACATGTATTGGGCAAATAGCAACGAACAATTACAAAACTCTTCGCAGTATGCTTTTTTTAAAAATAATTATAAACCTTAAAAATGCCAGCAGACCTCAATGAAATGCTCACCAAATCGCTGAGATCAATGTTGTGCATATGATTATTGTCCCATCTCACAGGTGAAAGTCCAGCAATCTGTAGCTGAACAGAAGCTGCTCTGTACATAAACTTCAGCAGCCAGTCACACCTGCAAACCATTTGGCTTATCAGGTGCAAAAATACACACTCTCCCATCCCCACCCCCCAACCCCCACAATAGTACATCACCATCATTACAAAGAGAGTCCCTTACCTAATCAGCTGCTGGATGCTGTTAAGTGCTGTATTACACTTTGAAAATTCACACTACCACCAATCATATATAGGCAGACCTGTGTACCTCAGAAAAAATGGAGTATTACTACCAGAATGGACTGTTTTGAAAAGGACCCAAGAGCAGAAAGCTTAGCATGCTGACCTGCAGTAGCCGTTGATGATGTGTCCTGCCACCACTCTGCTGAAATGTGCCCATCGTTTGTGATCGCCTGTCACAGGGGCTCCTAGCAACACCACATCTTCCACAATTCCCTCGCTGCCTGAACACATCACACAAACAGGACCACTGAATCTGAGTCATTTCTGCTGCTGGAACTGTGCCAAGGTGAGGGCAGATTACTGGCAGTCCAACAGGCAGCAGCAAGCTGAATTTACTGAAAATCTGTTGCATTAGTAAACACAGGTGCTACTCTGAATTAAGCACTCAATGTCTAGGCATCCACGTCTTTGAATTTATGAACAGAATGTTTCTGTTACCATTCAAACAAGATTCTCCTTTGTGTAGTGTCTTTTGGCTTGATCTAAGATTGAACTCTCAGTAGCAAAGATAAATATTGTCCGCTTCCCCATCTTAAATCCTTCAGATACTTTGAAATCGCTCATGCTTACTGCAGAACAATATGATACTTTAGTTCATTTATTGGTCTGTATGTGCTCTGATGGCATTTCTGGTGTGCAGACATGCACATATATAATATATAGATGCTGACCTTTGCGTTTGGACATTTCTTCAAGGCAGTAAAATATAACTCTTGCACCCAAGCTGTATCCAATCAAAGTGACCGGCCTTTTTCCCTTAAAGACAGAAAAGACACTGACCTTTACATTTTGTATAACACATCTTAAACATTCAACACAAACAGGATCAAAAGCACAAATAAACCATTCTTTGGGTTTCATCAACTATGAAACCACCATCTGGGACCAGTGTAAATCTTGGCAAAAAGAATATAAAGTTCTACACATGAAGGACAACAGGCAGTTAGGATACTATAGTAAACAAAATGGAGGATGTTAGCATGTGATCTTGCATTGGGGTGTACCTGCTTGGTAAAAAAAAGTGGATATTAGCATATGATACTGCATTGGGGTGTGATTATTCGGTAAACAAAGTGGAGGATGTTAGCATAGGATACTGCATTGGTGTGATTGTTTGGTAAACAAACTGAACAATGTTACTTCACAGTACTGAGCTAGTGTGATTTTAGTAAAGAAAATGCTACATGTAAGAAAATCATTCACAGAATTAAACTTTTGTATTACACTGATTTGATTGTAAGACTGGCAATGGTTGAACATTGGTAACCATTTAAATTGTAGACGTGCTGTGACAGGGTTCTCACCTGCTGTCTTGCCAGCAACACTTCGGCCAGTTGTTTCCCAGTAGACACAGCTCGCTGCATGGAAACACTCCAGGGATTGTCGATGATATTTGATACAGACAGCAATGCAGCTGGCCATGTGATGGCCGCCAGGATGCCTGTCAGAATACATATAGCATTAACAGTAAGACTCGCTACAATTTGCAAAGTGTAGGTCATTCACTAAAGGTGGCTCTAGTGGTGTTCCCACATCTAACAAGCAATGTTTTCAAGAAGCTATCTTAAAAGGTGAGTTCCCCAAAATGCATGGCATGTTAAAGTAGGGGACACTGGTATTCCTGGTGCTCAAGAACACCCGGTGCTACATCAGTACTCTGCTCAGCTGTCTGGTTGTTTACACAGCTGTGCAGGGTGCCTAGTGGGCTAGAGTCCTGCCTCTTTTGATCATCTGACCCTTCCATTGTCATGGCAAGCTCCCTACTCTAATATTCCCGTCTCCATGTGTCTGAATGTACGTGTGGGCGAATGAGAGGGTGTGAGCATTTTATTTACAATGACATCTTTTTCTTAGTTCTCCCACTCATGCCCTGTGAAAGAAATACCCAGTGAGTTGGGATAAAATCAGAAGGCCCACACTTTCTTCAGGATACACTGAAGCATAATTTTTGTGGGATAGCAAACAGCCCATGTTTTTGATTTTGGATGGGGAGCACTCCCACCTTGTCATGATTTTGCACAGACAATACAGCCCATTCTTCTTCTGCCACATCTTACAAATAGCTCAAAATCATACTGTGAATCACATTAGTCTTATTCCATTTTATGTAAGTGTCCTGTGGCCAAACCTAATCAGAACTTATACCTGGATTCACGACATCATGTGTGATCACAGAAGCAGGGATTTTAGACTGGGATAACACCTTCTCTTGGCAAGCATCCAGGCCAGGCACATTGACTGTGCCTTCACAGCCTCCTTCTAACCCCTACCCCTAACTCACACACACACACATGTGCACATGCTCTTACTTTTCTTTGAACATAAATAAAGGCCTAGTTCTCATACTGTGGGCATTGCACATTCTCTAACTATGACGCTGTTAAAGTCTGTTACAACAGGGAAATCCCACGAGGAAGATATGACAGGTTGCACTAAACTGGAAGCAGAAATTACTTTCACACTTTCTTCAGACATATTTAAACTAAGTAGAATATGGCAGGATTGTGATTTAACTTTTCAAAAGCAACATGTGACAGCCACTTGGAAATAAAGTTAAGTTAACAAAAAAGAACTGTGCCAAGCTACATGAAACAACACAGACAATCAACAGTTTCAGGACATTACCCCTTCATCAGGAGGACACAAACACAAACAGAGATAAAGACAAAAATAGGCACTTAGCTGAGTGAAGTGGGTTGTACAGTGTGTGGTGAAAATGTTGGGACAGGATAGACTTTACATTAAAAGGTGGCTTACAAGAGAGATCATGAGGGTAGCCAATCAGATCATGGCCCTCCTCTGCAGTTGTAGCCAACTGGACAGCAGGTAGCACAGGAGGAGAAAAGGGGTTGAGTGGGCAGAGGTTAGTTACAGAAAGAGCAAGTCACTAAAGGAAGTAAGGAGAATAAAGATACAGGTAAAAAAAAGAGAGAAATAGACAAAAAGTGGACTAAAAAGAAGGTAAAGGGAGGTGGTTAAAGGACGAAAAGCCAAGTGAGGGGGTAGTAGTTAAGAGAGAGAGAAGAGGACAGAGTGGATTAAAAGAAAGATAAAGGGAGGTGGTCAAAGGAGAGTAAACTAACTGAGGGGGTAGTAGTTTAGTGTTTTAGGTTCAATCCTGTGGGTGCCATAGTGCCATAAGTGGGAGATGAAAGCAGTCAACTGAGTCAACATTCATCTGCTAGATGACACAGACCCATTATGTTGTCTGCTGTGTGTGAGAGTGCTGAAATTAATTCGTGCAACTGGGCTGTCTGTGGTGTCTGGTGTCCATGACATGTCCTGCAGTTGATGTGAGTGCTGCATACATTTGCCACTGTCACTGCTTTGTCTGCAGACATCTACAAGGTGTGAGTAACAAGCCCAGTCTAGGCCACACAAGCATATACAGTTCTCATTTTGGCTGAACAGTTCAATAAACACTGACTACCTTGATTGCATTTGGTCTAGTGACATCCAGAGTGACAAAGTTCTCTAAGCCAAGGAGCCAACTGACCCAGTGTCCATTAGCCAGGCACATTCCTAACATTTTTTCAGGGGGAGGGGAAGATCCTCAGTCTTTAGCTGCAATACATGCCACAAGGGATAGGCTTCGCAAGGGAGCAGATATATAGCTCTAGGTTTGGTCTTAAAAGTGTCACTGCTGTATACTGCAGTCAGTAAGCTACTGTCATATATATCACTGTAGGACAGAAGTTAAGAAAAAGAAAACAACCACATGTGGACAAACAGAACACAACAAAATCCTGAGCAAAGTCCACATTTTTTAAAAGCCAGGTATTTTTTTCATACTATCAGTGAAACTGTGGCCAGCTAAAGTTTAATATGCGCTGTTCTTGATATCTATCACCAAAACATTTAACAACTTCACACAATATCATGATAAAATAGTCATTACTATCTTTTGCCCACAAGGCTACATGCTATATGACCCTTTCATTTATATAATCCACCTTCAGTGGCTGCTTGAGATGTGACCAGCCTAGTAGCAATATTTATCTAAAAATAAACAGTCTGAAAAACCACACCTGAGAGAACAGTATACTTAAGGGCTTCCTGAGTAGCCACGCTCACAGCAGTCTTGAAAAAGTAATCAAAGGCCTGGCCTAGTTCCATCAGGTATTTGGACTCCCAACGTAGACTGTATTGTTCCTGTGATTCAGCAAGGTTACGCCAGGGCTGTCTGAAATCTGAATTACTATGTAAACTGACATGAGTGTTCTACATCAGAAATTTAAGGATTTTTTTCATCTTGTCATCAAGCTTATTAAAACAATCTTACATACCTTACACACAGTATCTTTGTGTTTTGGCTTATTTTTCATAAGATGTGTAAATCTCTTTCTCTCAAGTGCACACAGTGCAAAGGTAGGGGGGGAAAAGGGCAGGGGGGTGGGGGTGGGCCTAATGTTTAGCAAGCTGCTAAGGACACGCACAAACTGACATATAAAAAACATTTACATTTCAAATTTATATCTCTAGGTATATAATAAATGGGTTCTGCTTCAGTCAAAAAGTTATTGAGGTTGGACCTACCCTGCATGCTGTTTCCAATCCAGCCAGTGACAGTAACAACAATGTGCAACTGGCTTTTCACAGTCTTCAGCTGCAATGGCCCACCAGAGATCAATGGCTCAAATTCAAACTCCTCAATGGCTCCCACGCGTTTCTTCATTTTGTAGCCTGAACAGAGAAAAAGGTACATGTACAAGTTCTAAAAAGTGAACATTTTCTTAAATCATTTTAGTTATTTCATGATGAGAGTTGTTGTACATCAATGTGCTGTCTGTTAGGTCAGATGGGGTTTACATATAGCAAAAGTCCTTTTTTTAAACACCAAATGTAGTTATCTTGCCCATATGGCACAAACTACTTGCTGTCAAAACGTAAAAGTTATTATACATATCTAGATAAGAGTGAGTTTGTCAACATATCAACAATGTATGGTTTTTTATTTGTCTATTCAGTCGCATCTCCTTTTTGTCACCTCCCTTCCCCTAAAAAAAGAAAGCAAAGGAACCACATTAAGAAACAACATACCATTTTAAAGCTCCTGGGTTGGGTTGTATGACCATTCTTATCTGCACTTCTGGTTGTAAAAGAGGTAGTAAGGCCTGTTTCCCCTGTGTATTTTACACACACTTTTACGTAGGAACAGGAGATTGGAATGCCCCTATAACCCAGGCCTGATGCATATCAGTTTGAATAAGTAATAATAGCTATCAACTTTTCCAGCTTGAATTTCCAACAGACGGTGTGAGGGTTTAAAAATTGACAATTATTAACAAAGCCTAGGTTTATCAAATGACATAGATCCATTATTTAAATCACCTGTCAGTCCTGCACCTGCAACTCCAAAGAGTGAGCCAATAATGGCAACACCTGCAGCAGAACCCAGAGCTGCTGCACCTGCACCACCAACAATTGCTCCTGCACCTGCTGCCACAAGAGGAGCTGCCAGCCCTCCTGTAAGTCCTGGAATGAAATAGGTCAATAAACTTTTATGTGTACAGTGGCGCTGCCTGGCCTTATGTTTGTAGAGAGGTGAGAACCTTATGCATGAAAATATATGCAACAGAACCCCCAGATAAATGAGCAAACACTCCTCCAACAAAGAAAGAAACTGAGTGGAAAAGAAGAGAAAGACAAAAACAGAAAGAAACACAGAAATGTATGCAATATGGATGGTGTCTGCAAAATTCTCCCTTGCAGTTTTATACTGGATACATTTTTACATAACAGCAGAAATGGACACTTCAGAGCTCAACAGACAGCTACACTTACCTATCAAGGCTCCTCCCGTTATGGTGGCTAAGCCAATCAGAGCAAAGCGTTTGTATTTTGATTTCTTAGCCTTTTTCTGTTGTTCCAATTTTTCTTCCCTGCAAAACCCAATCAGTTTGGGGTGACTGATTATTGTAGACAACAACTGCATGTACTAAAGTTGATTTGTAAAAAAAGTTGAGCATAGATTTTATGCCATGGCACAGCACATAAAACTGAAAAAGAAACCCAAATCCCACTCCCTCTTGCTACCCACTGAAACACAAAGCTCTGGAATAAATGATAGCCACAGATACTGCCCATAGAAATTTTAGTAAAGGTGAATGACAGCACTTGTATGTCACATATAAACTTAATCTGAGCACATGGGCTTTTCCAAAATATGCTGTATCCAGTGGTACACAGTGTATTAAGCATACCATAGCAAGTTGTAGCTACCTGGTTATACTTGTCATAGGTTAAAATTCTGCTTTGCTGCTGTCAGGTATTTCTAGCTTCAAATACCATCTGTTAGCTGTTTTTGAAAGAAACCTCCCCTCCCCCAAACAAAAACTGCATGTGCCTATAATGTTTGTGGTACTGTGCATTATTATTTTAAAAAATGTGTCAACTGCATTTTTTTGGCAGCTGACCCATTCAAGAGGTACTTGAGCAAGATTTTCAATGCATTAATATGAATAATTAAATCCACTTACTCAACAGAAACATTTAAGTGTTCGTTCCAAACAAATACGCAACTATTAAATCTGGTAAAACCTATAAACCGGATGAAATAAAGATGAATAGGCACTGACAAGATACAAATGTCCATGTTTTTACCAAACAGATGGACCAGCACAGTTTCAATTTAATATAAAAAGCTTGTACATGTAGTGATTGCTTATTGATATGGACAACAAATATAGAAACAGATAAATAGCAATAAAACAATGATTTTTTCAACTAATGATAGGTGTACACGAAAAAAATCTGCCTTAATTAGAATGTGCATTCAAAATATACACACTGGGACAACATCGGTTCATTTTTCTTCAAATCTAAACCACAAAAAGCTGAAAAGAAGTTTTAAAAAAAGTGCAACTCATTTTTAAAAAAAAACAAATCTACAAAGGACATTTATCTACATGTACTGACCAAACTTACACAATAAAATGAAATTTATAATACGAACCTTTCCTGGATGAGTTATTAAGTGGGAAGACAATAGGAAAGAATAGATCAATACAAAAAGGATCATCATCAAATTTTATGGTCAAACTGAATGTTTACGTCTTGTGCAAGAAATTTTATAATATTTTTATATTGTTTTAACAGTTGAAGAACAGCTGTGTAAATTTTACCTGAAAAGCAATATTAAAATCTCCAAATAAAACAAGTCCAATATTGTCCTTTTAAATATCAAGAACTATAAATGATACAAACTTTAACAAACTATTTCAGGATATCAGGGTATATGTCTAGATGCAAAATCATCAATTACACTATTACCTGCTGAAGATAACAACATGCAGACTACATGTGTTAACGGGCATGGACAACAGTATTCATAACCCTTATACTTACTAATAGTCAAGATACAAGTAGTTTTAAAAGTACTGAATCATCTAATGTTTAGGGACAATTTACACTGGTTGTATTGGAATGAAATATTACAAGCAAATTTGTTTACATGGCAGTGTATGAATGATTTGACCGTTTCACATAATTTTTAGGCATGAAGTTGCATGCAAAATGGGTCATCATGTGCTTGACAGAAGACAGATACTGTGTGGAAGATGCAGAAAACAGAAGGCCTGGAAACTGCTGCAGAGAACAGAAAGTAAACCTGCCCTGTGTTCCACAAAGTATTGGAAGGGTGCAAGGGTTATCACACACGAGAAAAGTTTATCTGAACTTCTGAATATTTGGTGCTGCACAACATCATTCATGGTGCCAATGATTTTAGAGAAGCAGCTTAGCTTAACTGAAGTCATGCCACAGGTAACCTGTGTACAATGACTGGCTATGGTTTGTCAGCATAATAGTACAAAACAGGTAGTATGTTAGTGTGCTGGATGTGACTGTCACATGTCACTCCTAGGTTGTCACCTGTCACTCCTAGGTAAGCCTGTTTCCCTTCCCTCTCTTGACAGCTGGTAGGTGGACAGTACGTCATAGCCAGGCTAATATCTCCACCCCAACCTAGGCTGGCCAGAACTGGTTTGAACTAGAATAAGGTGGTTCCTGTGAACGCAGGGCTTGAGGGCACACAGTACTTAAGGAAGGGGAAGCGTGAGAGATGGGACTCGGAATCGGACTAGACCAGGAGTGATGAAGTAGGAAGACCAAGAGAAGCTGACACGTGTAGACCCAACCCTCTGCCCCTCGCCATCTTAGCCAGGACGTTGGAAGAGTAAAGGACTCCAGTTTTCACGCCAGACACACAGGGTGTATTTCGCCGACGAGACAGATGAGTAAGTGACTGCTGTTGCACCTTATAGGACTGCTCTTGCCATAAACTAACTTAGAGTCTGGGACTCGGGTTGAGTAAGATAGGTGGTTTTATCCTGCCGGAGACAGGTGATGTCATAAGCTTGTGGCCGGGCGAAAGTCAAGAGGAGTTAGAGGAAGTGCTGGTCGTTGCGTTGTCACAACTTCGTGGTTGGGTCATTGTACAGCTTTAGAGCTGTGTATTGCAGTAAAGCAGTTGTTTTAGTAGTGACAAGAGTAGGTGCTCTGTTGTCGGTCACTTATTGTATCTGTGTATCGAGCGGGATCATAGGCCGTGTTGCAGTGTGATTTCCCATCTGGCTTTAGTTTGATTATCTTCTTTGTCTGATTCCTCGTGGTATGACGTAATCAGGCAGTGTCTTACCCTAGACACGAGCACGGTGATTCTCTGTAAATAATCTGTAGATATATTTGATGTTGTCGAGCCAGTTAGTGTATGAAATATATGTTGAATAACGGTTCGCTGCAGTTGTGTCTTTGACGAGGGTGGGGGCTCTTGAGCAAGAAGTTTTATGCCTGTGGGAGACTGAGTGAACGTGTCAGAGTAGGATAATCTTTTCTCTCGGTAGATTTCTCTAGTTATTCTCATTATTTCATAGCGTCGTCACCCTTTGGTGTAGAAACCATTGACCGGAGGCAGTAAAGGTTTTGGTGAAGATTGCTCAATTAAGTCTACATTTACGAGATCACCATAAAAGTTTGTTCTCTGATTCTGGAGAAGTCGAGTCCAGTAAGTTAAGGTATGGCCCGTCGTGACAGTGACAGGTGGGGGTTCTATTGAGGAGCTAACCAACTCATTCAAAGACGAGAGGATATAGCATTAAATACAGTCAGGGAATTTTGTAGGTAATGAATAATGCTTCACTAGGATAAACTACCTGAAGCTATGGTCTAAAATTATTCATCAACATGGTGATGGACGACTGTTTTATGGTAAATGTTGATTATTTTTTGTGAAGATATGAAGTATCTGAGTTTACCCATGGGCTGATAAATGTATGGTTAATAATAACTGTCTATGTTTTCAGCAAGATAAAGTAGAGTTCTTTAAATGAAACTAATAGATATCTATTATATTTCTAAGTTAACAAAAACGGAACTGAGCCAAACTAAATTTAACAATAGACGACAAAGAACACGAACAGTTTCAGGGCATTACCCCTTCGTCAGGACAACACAAACACAAACAGACAGAGACAAAGACAGATAAAGGCAGAAACAGATGCAGTCAAAGACAAAAAGCAGGCACTTAGCTGGGTGAAGCAGACAGAAGTAGGTAGTCCGCCACGGGGTATTATATTTCTATTCAAGTCTAACTTTAACAAGTTTACTCCTTCAAATAAGGGGTGTGGGAATAGGGTGGTGTTATTTGATAGTGATCAGTTCCTTTTGCAGTAGTGTGATCTATGGATTCTTAATACATCTTTAATCAACTCATGATGTTATTACACAAAAATTGAATTTGGATAACCAGTGAATGGTTTCCACCTTATTAGAAAAGAAGAAAAGAACTTACTGTGACATTTCATATTTTTCTGTGCTCAGTGACTCTGCCAAGAAGCATTCAATTTCTTCAACTTTGCTCCACCCAACACGAAGCAGCCAAGCGATATGTTTGATCAGCACTCTCATTCGTGCATCATAGTGTCCTAGGAAGGTAATCAATAACATAACCTAATGCTATAATAAAAATGACAGCTTGCTTTTCAATTACAGAGATGGAATGAAAACCAATAATTCATCAAAAATGAAAGCAAGGTGTAAGGTGTAAAATATCGAGCAGAAATAATAGAAAATGCATATTCCATATAAATCTGGAATTTTGCAATGAAATATTGCTTGATAGGTGCATGAGGTGTATTACTTGCTTGACTGAGGTGAGCAGCCAATGATCAATGCATATTATACAATTAGTATACTTTCCTGAAGATATATTTTTAAATACTTTATGTAAGTCTGATGTTATGTGAGAGAGACAGCAAGGATGGGAACTGTAAAGTGCAGGTGCTGAACTTAGCAAAAAAATTACAATACATTATACAGTTTATTTATCAATATATGCATATTCTAATACCAGGTGAATTTATGATTGATGTGGGGGTTTTTTTACTTTTTTTTCTGAATACCCCCTGAGGGTAAAAGAATAAAGAAACTTGAACTTGAACAGAGCAGCAAGACTTATTTGTCAACGGTAATTTATCCAGTATAATACATTACATATTTTGTATAGTTAGAGTCTGTGTTAAAAAAATAAATAAAAACAAAGATGTACACACTACATTGAACAACATAGACATAGTTTGGAGATAGACCTCATGCAGTGGCTCACAGAAAATGAATTTCTTTTTTTGATTAAATCATTTCTTACCCTGAGATATGGCAATGCTGACAAGCTCAAAAATAACTGGACCTGCATCACCATTTAATGCTTCCTCACTAACTAGGGCTTTAACAAATGGATGGCTGTCCACAGCTCCATGACCTTCATATATGGCCCTTACAGACTTCACAACCTGTTTATATAAACACATCCATATTTTTAATCTCACTGTGTGTGTGCATGTGTGTGTGTGTGTGCACGTGTGCATCGACTTGTGCATGTGTATGCAAATGTTTAAAGACTTCACATCAAATGGACAGAATACTGGAAATTTTAGAAAATTACCTTAACAGCATTCTGCATTCCAGCTGGTTTCTGAGGTGTCAAACTACCTATAATGTTTACAATCTTCAAAGTAACAGTGTTATTTAGGTAAGGTGATGTTTACTTTAAACATGGTCTTATAATACAACACCTTGTTTCTCAAAATACTAAACCTAATTTATAACCTGCTCAATATGCTCCAAATTACACACATCACAGATCTATAAATTATAATTCCGACAAAGTATGGTACAGGAGCACCGTCATTATTAGCTAACCTGGGGTGGTTGTTCCAGATGCCGCAGAATGACTTCAAGCGCATCATGGTTAAACTTTCTAGAAACAAACAAAAATGACACTTATAGTGCAGTAACCATTATCTTTACATACATTTACCTGTAAATGTAATTACTGAAACTGTAAACAGTTTTTGTGCAGTCTATCTTGTGTGTGTGTGTGTGTTTATACACATGCATTTGTGTTGGAGAGAGGTTGGTATCTTAATATTCTGATGAATGTGGATATGTGCACATGTGGACATGTGCCCATTATGGAAATGAATGGCATTAACAGCAATAATCATTTTACAAAAGATGCTAACCAATTTGTGAATGACTATGTTTTATTCCAAGAAACTGTACTTACCCATGTATCTTGTCATCAAAAAGTTGGTGAAGTCCTAAACCACACAATGCTGCATAAGAAAACTGTCCTGCATCTGACAAACAAGTATGGATCCCAACTGAAAACAAGGAGGGCAAGCTTAGACTAATCCTTTCATTGCTAAACACGAATCTGTAATTTCTTTAGACACAAAATATGCATTCATCGCTAGACAAAGTGCGCGCTTTCTGCTTTTAATCTATATGTAAAAGTATTATCCAGGATTGAAGCATTATCGGCATATGTGGGCATTTTGTTAAAGACAGAAGATTTACAATGTAAATTAATATGAAACATCAAATTCTTAATTACAAAAGGTTGGATTACTCATAGTCATCCTGCACAGATGTTAGAAGAAAATTAATACTGAATATCACTAAATTAATAAGCTGCTGGGTGGCCGGCCAGTACTGCATTGCCGTGCTACGTGTTAGTCGATACTATGTGCAACATAGGTTTTTCCCCACATTACACACATCATCAACGTAAGAAGCATGTTTACGGATCCATTATTAAGTCCACACGTTAATACAGTTTTGTTTTAATGTTTGTTTTTGAAAATTAAACAATGCTTCTATCCATCGAGGAAGTTCAAAGCAAGTATTGAACAACGAAGTAACAATAATAAACAATGACTCTCTGGTATTGATTTACACAGTTCAGTTTTTGTAAAACTATTGTCAGTAAAAGACACTCGCGGATATCTCTATCTTCCAATTAATCGTGACTGTCATTTACCACACATCAAAACATATACGCCTGTCCAGTCCGCCAGTCACCATAATCGAGTCATGCATGCAGTTGAGTTACTCGTTTTACTGACGTGTTTAGTTTTCCAACATAAATATTAATATACTATTACTATAATTTCTATAATACTGATCTCTAGAATGTTTCATCCGATTAACTGATTCAAGAGCATCCTCGAGTGGGAAACATCCAGTTTCATTTCTATATAATAATTTCCCTAAACTTAAAAGACTTTCTTATTATTTATTCACTGTAGTGTTACTTTTCTCTCACCTGTGCTCAGTTCTAGTACGTTGGTCCCGTCTGCACTTCCACCATTTTCAGCCATTGCAAGTGTCGTCTGCTAAAAGCTTCCGGAGTGTATGTACTACCATACCTCCATCCCTCTCCATAAGGCAATTCCGTCAGTCCTGCTTAAATGTTCACGATAGACGAGTGGCTTTGGGGTTCTCAGTTTCTGATGCTGAAAATTCCTTTTACCATAAAACCGGATTATATAGGTCGCAGGATCTCCTCCGAGCTGTTACAGTGTTAGACCTGCGTACGTAATACGAGAACGATATCAACTTAACAGTTGACCTGTACCCTTTCCTCGCTCCGCCCTTCTTTCGCCCCCTTCCCCTATAACCGCCCCGCCTATACCCACTTTATAGATCACTCAAAAGCCACGTGCGCAATAAGCCCATATTCTAGGACGCAATGTATGCAGCACACCTGGGAGATCTAAGGAAGGGCGAAAAACATTACCTTTATGTCTATGCCTATACAGTATACGCGTAGAGAAATCGTGACATTTTCCATTCTCTCAATTTCCTGTCCTGAGCATGCTCTCAGTTCTGTGGGTTGGTTCTGCTTTTGTATTTCCCCTTTTCCTTCCTTTTGTCTCCCCACCCCCAGCGCGTGTCTATGGAGGCTGGGTGCTTGATCGCAAACTCGTTAATTTATTTTACTACAGTTATTAAGATCTGAGGATAAAATCGAAGTAGGTGCGCTGATCAGTATCAGCTAGCTATATATAGTACAGGCAACCATACTTTGAAGCGTGCACGTGCGCTATTTCACAATGACACCAAAAGCACACAAGTAATGGAGTGTCACAACAAATATTAATTTTTAAACCAGTGATCGTTTTCGAACACGGGTTTGTTTATCCAACGCCTTATTAATTATTATTATAATATAATAGTGCTGAAGAGCTGTGGCTAATAACGGTCACAATGTGTAATTTATTGCCTTCAAGGTCTATATACTCAAGAATTAAAAAATTTCATACATGTTAATGATGTAGATGTATAGTTGTTTGTAGTTAATACGGATTGAATCGTTAGATTAAAATAGAAAACATGCGTTACTAGTACTGACATCCGTGAAAAATCCTAGAAAATAAGGGCGGTAACCCATAACCCCACTAGCAGATTCTGAAAAGTAGTCTCCCTGGCAGAACAATGTAATGTAGCCATACTGGCTATAGTTGTGAGTGCAGCCAAACTATGGACCACTGCAGAATGACAGTTCAGTACAAGGGAATGCCGCTGCTACTCTTTTGCCCAGTGGGGAAATGGAAAGCTGGAAAGGTTGGCCAGCGACTTGAGCTAGTACACAGCAGGATGGCACACAATTGTATAAGCGTTCATCGAGGCAATTAGTGCTGTGTGCTCTACATTTTGTGTAAAGATAATTGATAAAGAAAGTTTCTTTCATTCAGCAAACGGAAAAGAAAACATTGTTGGGCAGAAAAGGGTGAAGCTTGTGGGTTTAGAATAACAAAGTACAGAATCTTATGCAGTGCGCATTTCACCCACAACGAAGCCCACCATCCCTAAAATAAAGTCACACACTCCTTACTTTGTTTTTTTCCAAACAAGGAGTTTAAAACATAGGCAGTAAGCTTGTGTGTGTGGGAGTGGAGGATGCATGGTGAGATCATGCAAGTTACAATATCAGGATATTTAAATAAATTCTTTGCACACCAATTCCATAAAATTAAAAAAAATGCCTAGCCTACTACTGCAGGTTTAGTATTGTCAACTAAATGTCAGGAGAAAAGTGTGATACAAGAAGTTACAAAGAACAATTACACAGTGGCAACAGTCAACGACGTACTTATCAAATGATCACATCAAGATACTGCCTCTATTAACATGGACTCTGATCAACGATGTGATCGGTAAGCCTGCTGTGCATGTTTTTACTTGCTTCGGGCTCACTGTTCACGTTATTTCTAACATTTTGTGCTGCACCAAGAGGGCCGTGTGGAATGAATTAAGCGATTTCCTATACTAACCCACAGGAAATTATGCTTCGATTAATGATGGATTTGAATTAATGATGCACTAGTTTGGTAGTTAAACAGAATATATATATTATATATAACTCCAACAAGAGGTACTGGCAGCGCTCAAACATAACCGTATGCAGATGCATGTGACCAAGGGAGCTTACCATACCCAAACACGTGGCAAAGAGAGGGCCGAAAGAAAGGAACTTGGCAGATGGTCACATGCGTCTGCAAAACTCTGCATACGGTTATGTTTGAGCGTTGCCAGTACCTCTTGTTGGAGTTATCCTTCAATAATTTAAGCGCTCGGTCCTCATTTGTTCTTTATTAATTATAATTTCTTTATATATTATATATGACACAAAAAGAAAGAATAATGGCTTTTTGTTTTAATATTTAGACACTGACCATCATATGTACATAATATTTTGTCTCAAACACACCACCAATCCATTACCTCTCAAACATGCACAAAATACATTTGTGCATTAAACTCGTGTATGTAGGCACGTCCACTTATTTTGTGTGCATAGTTCATTGGCTGTTTAGTGCTAAACGTCCAGTTGCAAATGAGATGCATATCACAGTGTTGATTGAGACAAGTTATCGTGGTGCCATACTGGGACTGCTGTTGCAACACAGGCATCAGTCCCACCCATTCACAGTATACTGACTCCAGGCCAACCAGTCCTATTACTGTTAAACCTCCAGCCTCCCACCTCTGAAGTGGTTGCCTTAACAGAGCATCAAGCCGGTCTCAGTATGCATGGATTTTCTTTTTCTCTTACACATATTCTCTTATGAGTCAGTGGAGTTCATAGCATGAAAAATTTAACAGCCAGAGTTCATAGAATTTGAGTTGCCTATTCCCCCCCTCCCCCACCAACCCCCAAGTAAAAATAAAATGTTCGCCATATAGAGGTGCATGGATTTACAACAGATTTATTAAGCAGCACAGCCAACTATTTCTGTCATAAGACCATATCACAAATTACAAATAAGCTAGCCTTTGATCTTAGTCTGCTGTCAATCCAAATAGCTCACTTATCACCTATTTTCCATTTATATGTAGACTGCACTGCACCTGCACTTCATATGTGTGAACCACAGCATCCTTTTTAGCTTGTAGATCTGGTTTACATTTTTAAAAAAAATTGCTCCACACACTATGCGAAAAACTGAGCCCTTCCCCGAGCCCTTAAGGATTCACTTCTGTCTTCTGGCTTTTCTTTTGGCTTTCACTGCTCTCTGTTGCTGTGCTGCACACAGAAGTGAAGGGACATAACTGTTAATGATTTCTTGTGCATAAGTGAGGTAGGAATGTACAAAGATTTATAGACACCCGTAGAAAGTACTCTTCATAACAGTAGTGCTAAAATAGGTAAAATATAGAATTTCCTTAGCCTCTTTGAACTTTGGTAAAATCTACCAGTTTGAAATGTTGACAATCCCTTTATTTTTTGACAATTATTTCAAATAAATTTTGTCCACACTTACCGTCAATTCGTTTGATGCGTGCACCATACAGCACACTTTGTTTAAAACTGGCAACTTTCTCCGAGATAAGGGTGCCAGTTCGTTTTTCAGAACTTAAAGCTATAACCTTTACCAGCTGTGCTCTGTCATAGAAAAAAAAAAGTGAGAAGATTCAATATTGTTTCAACAAAACCAAGCGCTTACACAAATAACCAGACCAGATCATAGACAGATGAGATGAGACACTAAATGAGGCCACAAATTTACTTCACAACAGAAAAACAACTAAGATAAAATAAAGAGATGGCAGTGTCAGCAGATTTAACCTGCCCTGGTGGCTTGTAAGCATATTGTTTAGAACAGTTCTTCCTTATTAAAAAAAAAAACCATCTAGCATGCAAGGCAATGTCGGCAGAGGATCTAAAATCATCACGACAAACAATTTCAGACTGAATGCCAACATCACCTTGCATGTTGGGGGCTTACTTCTCATTTGATGCCACATCAAGAGGAAGGAACTCCTCGATGTGGTTTTGATCTGCTTCATTGTCAGAGACATCTGAATCTTCGTCTTCACTCACTTTACAACCCTCTGATGCATCCACTTCTGAAGGATGACAAGTCTCTTTACCTTTTCCCACTCCTGCATCTTCTTTGGAAAATTAAAACAAAAAGAAGTAATCATGAACAATAACAATATTTCTATATAATAAGTAATAACGATGGATGCAAATTTCAAAGAAAAAACATAACCCTTGATGACAGATCAAAGGAATGTTTTACTGCATATGTATCAGCATAACCGCATCTTAATAACAGCACAGCTTCTCTTGCCCTCAAGTTTCTCCTATTTCCCTTGCCCCGACTTGCATGCTATGTGTACAAGTGTTGTGGAGTCAAGTTTGTATGATAAGCTCAGAAAATGCTTGCATTTCACAGCAGCACACCATTTTACATGAACTGAGAAACTGGTGGGCTCCTGTGCTTGCTTCCTGCAGTTTATTAACAACACAATTAACCCCTAAGAACTCCTACGAAGAATGCATCAGTTCACCAGTTTCAGCAGGCTGTTTCTTTAGTTTCTTGCTTTCTGCGTTGTTGGCCACAGCTTCTAGAACATCTTCAGGAAGTTTTCTCTTTGATAATGCAGCTAACTTCTCTTGCTGTGGTACAAAGTGAAAGACAATGAAATTCAGATGGAAACAACTATCATATGATAAGACAAACCTGGCTTTTGACACC
>SMGT01002942.1:205216-281456 GCA_004794575.1 Lanistes nyassanus
CCCCCCCCCCCCCCACCAGCAGCACCATTTTTTATTTCCTCAGTATTCAATACCAATTGTTATCTGAACTGTTTGCAGAGTGTCTCTACACCACAGACTAAAATTTATCTTTCTACTTCAGCAGTACTGAGCAGTGAACTTTAGTTATAAACAAGTTGATCATGTGGTTCTATGCCAGTGGTCAAAACGTGTGATTTGTGCCATGTTCTTCCATCAAAAACCAAGTGTCCCCTATTTCCTATGTTAACATTACCAAAAATGCATCTACTTGAAAATCTAATCAGCATTTGATGAAGAAATCCCAATGGTTAAAATATTTTATTGTTGTACCCTAATGTTTGATAATAATTAAAAAAAAGAAAAGAAAAAAGAAAAATGAATACTTTTTGCTGCCTGAAAAGTTCATCCTTCTTTCGCAGCTTGTCTTTCCTTTCGGCTCGGTCTTTCTTTATTTCACTGAGGATATCGTCCATTCTCTTTTGCTCCGCCTCACGCGAAGCTTTGAAGCCAATATCTTCTGGGGCTTCGCTATCGTCTCCAGAGTCACTTTCTTCGATGGCATCTTCTGGAGAATCCCCAAGTCCAGATTCCGAGTTAGAGTCTAATGAAAAAAAAAAAATTGCAGGGATTTATTTTTTTGAGCCTTTTTTGCTACTGTTGAGACTGTGGTTGCAGAACAATTATGATCCTGATAACGATAGAATTATAAAGAGAAACATCATGGAATAATATAAGTAACTTAAACTTGCATAACACTGTAAGTTCAATTTTTCAAATTGGATTATAATTTTACTCATTTGAACTGAATACATTAACAGTCTATGGTCAACTTGACAGTTGTCAACTTGACCACAGGATGGAGTTGACTCGACCACAGCATGAACTTGACTTGACCCCAGCACAAAGTTGACTCGACCACAGACCACAGCACGGAGTCAACTCAACCATCATACAAATTCAAACCATAAAAGAGGACAGTTTGATCCCAATAGTAATACTGGCATGTTTACATTTTTTAAAAATTTTATCATTTAGTACAATAGAGATGTTTGGCATGGGTTCAATAGTTTTGCTACAGTGATTGCTGCAGGTCAGTTTTGAAATGGAAAGTGCTTCCACCTCATGATGATTTCACACTGTAGGGGAAGGAAGAATGGATATGGGGAAAGGAGGGACAAAAGGGAGGGAAGGAAGGGGTCTGTGGTTGGGTATTCTGCACTACAGGTCAGGTAAACGGTCACTGTTCTTAACTAAGCTCGTCACATGTCGCCGTGAAGTCAGGATCGAAGCATGTCAATCAAAAAGAGGTTGCACACGGTGCTGTAGCATCTTGTGTGTCGCATGGCATTTTGATAATGCTGTAAGTGTAAACTCAAACTTAATCTAATGAAACGTCACAGAAACACCTTCACACATCGCAAATGATGGATGTACTGCATGCTATTTCAGTATTTGCTAACAAACAAAGCAGGATGCAGCAAATCTTAATGATGAAATTGTAAAATGACAATAATAACAGGTATTTGTATGAGGGTTTTGAGACAAGCAAGAACATGTTGTTCATTTTTTGTGCACCCAGGCATTGGAGACTGTTTTCAATATACCTCTACTAAAAACTAACATAGTTACATGTAAACACAATACTCAAGAAATAACTCTTTACACCAAGCAGTCCATCAGCCTGAACACTTGTTCAAGATACATATATATATATATCTATATAAAAGTAGCTTTGAGGTATCCTTGGACTTGGAACAAATCAGCCTGATGTATGGTCAATTAAGTCACTTTTAGAAAACTAACAAAACAGCTTAAAATTAGTCTCGAAAAACAAAAACATATTTTTTGACAATAATTCATTCTGACAAGTACACTGTGGAAATCCTCGTAAACGAGGAAAGTTTCACCACTCTTTGTATGGCTAAAATTCACTTCTGACATGCGAGACTGATTTTCACTTGCCAAGTAAGCAGTCTCGCGTCACCTATTATAATGGCGATGGTGAACTCTGTGCTATGGTCAAGTCACTTCGTGATGCGGTCGAGTCAACTTCGCGCTGTGGTCGAGTCGAATCCGTTATGTTGGCGAGTCAACTGGTTGAGTTTACCCCACCCCATGATTTACTGAGACGAGAAGATGTTAATGATCAAACTATCCATCATACAACTCTAAAGACTTGTGCAGATGTTGACGCTACCAAAATACAACTACAACTTGTACAACCTTCGCAAGTCTACGCACAACTGACAGTGACACCTTACCTGGCATCGAGTCATCTTGATCATGATCTTGACAATCGTCTGCCCTGCTGGCGTTTTCTCTGAAAGCTTCTAACTCAAATTCCTCATCATCTTCTGGGTCTCTGTTGTAATATCTCGGTCGTCTTGGCATTGTGATAAGCGACCTTTCATTCACTAATAAACACTGATATTTTTTTAGTTACAGCGCACGTGCATGTGTTACGCCAATTTCCAATTTCTCATCCGACAGAGTGATATCCCTTTACGAAATCTCTCTTCAGGGGAAGTAATCTCTTTGGTGAACGTTTCAGCACGTTTCAGGGATGAGAGCAGACTAAGACTTCTGCATCTGCAAAAGCGTACGGACTATATAGAACTTGGCAAAAACAAATAAACCTAAGTGTAAAGTGAATATGATTCAGAGTGAAAGCCCTGCAGAGTCGTGCGCTAGTGGTCCTCGATCTTGTATCCGCATGCCGCACGGGCATACATTCTCTTATCCACACGACCAGCGGATTTTTTTTTTAAATTCTGTTTGTGATTAATGAATTTATGATGAGGAGAATTTTATTTGTGAATTTTGTTTCAAATTTGGCAGTGGTCTGTAAAGCGATTTCCTGATCAACTTCACGACAATTATAGAGGCAGTTAATTCTTATGGTTACAATGAACACCAGTGGTCAAGACAACTCGTATTTGTAGTCAGGTGGTTATAGAATCGGGGTTATTTACTGAAGGTTCGGTGGTTCGAAGCTCATCGATCCTTACCCCTTTCTGTGTTTTTTCTTTAATTTCTTTATAAATAATGTTCCATTCATTTAAATTTTGTTACACGAAGCACGCGCACGTCACGTTCTTTTGTAGTCATTGGTTACAACTTTAAAGAACGCATCCTTAATTGGAGTCGTGCGGATAGAACAGATGTGCCCCAAAAGCGTTCATCCAGTCGTGCGGATGAGGTCGGCCTTTCCAGTTAACGATTGTAACAGAGGCGATGGACATTTACGGATTCAGATTCCAAATGATGAAGATACTGATCGAGTTTAATTCCTTGGTAACGATGGATCGGAAGCAAAACAAACTGTTCATTCACTTTTTAAAAAGTTTCAGGGCCTATGGTCTTTCTTGATAATTTTTCACGGATTGGTTTGACTTTACTGCCCATTCTTTCATATTCATTCCTAACATTAGCAGGAAGTTATAACAATTAGTACTTTGACTGAACATAAAATATATTGTTGGAAAGGAACAGGCTGGCTTTAGAAAGATCCACAGCACAATCGTCGAATTGATCATATATTCACTCTGATGGCAGTGGTTCAAAAGCAAATGGTTTAGTCATAAAAAGCTTTATGCAGCTTTTATTGACCTTTTGTGTAAAGCTTTTGATTCTTTCACAAGAAGTAATTTTTGGAATGTTTTGTACAACAATTGGAGTTAAGGGGAAAATGTTAAGAGCCATTTAAAAGTAGGTAGTCGTGCTACTTGCCTAAAGGGGCGCTATTCCTTTCCGTTTTGGAACGGAAACCGGTTTTTTTTTCAATGTCGGTAAAAACGGAATATCCGTTTTCAGGAAAAAAATGTCAAAAACAAAAAAAAGGTTTTTTAAATGAGTGTTCTGTTGGCTTTTGAAAAAGAAATCGTTTCTGTGCCTGAGATCCATTCAGCCCATGTTCGCAGTGTGCGACCTCGTAGTACCATTATTGCGCGCCTCGTGCTTTTCTTTCGCATTACACGCAACTTTTTCCTGAAGGTCGTCGAGAATGAGCTCCGTGCTGACTTGTTTTCTAGCTAGATTACTTTGTTTCGTGTGCCTGCAGTGATCAAGCTCTAAAACGGAAGCGCCAATGATCGACGTATTATTTAGGTCACTGGGAAGCGCTATTTTACCGAGTGGCGAAAGTCCGGCTGACACTTGGCGTTTCCCATTGTTTTTGCGCTTTGATAAATTGCACCGAAAAGCGGTGAAAATGGATAAAAGGAAGGCGATTCGGTTGTTTTTGTTATCGTTGTTGTTGTCATTGTTGTTGTTGACGCGTGAGTGGCGACAGGCCTGGTTAGTTAAAAAGGATACAGACAACAAAGCGTGAGTAGTGTGTAAAACTTGATCACCATGACGTTGCTTAGTTGTAAAGTTATTGCTGCGTTTGCAATTCCCAGCTTAGTTTTTATTGCCTGAAAGCTTCATTTTAAACCTGCATACTGTACTGCTTTTGAGTAATAAACACCATGTTTGCAGCATGGTCAAAAAAAGTTTTTAAAAATCCGTATCTTGCAGGAAAACGCATAAAATACACGTTAACTTCTGAAACTTCTCGAGCTTGGGGGGGGGGGAGGCTTTGGAGTTGCCCTTGTACCCCACCATGGACCCAATTTCCGTTTTCTTTAATTTATTTTCAGAAGCACCCCTGTAGGTATGCGGATGTTAATGGGGTTGGAGCGTAAATCTATGTAAGCCAAATGTTTCATTGTATTCAGGAACGGTTGATTTATTACTCAAAAGGAAAGCTGGGTATATAAGGATAATGAGCTCGAAAGAGTGAATGTCTTTAAATATCTTGGCCTTTGTATGTCCACATGGACGTGTTGCTTTCCAAAGAGTGAAAGGGTTAGTCCATATAAAGTCCATTTAAATGCTCTCACCCTGTCTCTATTGGCAGAGTAGTAGCCCTATCCTTTTCTCTTTGATTACAACTGAAATTTGGAATTTCTCTGTCTTTGTTTTTTTTTAATGCGCATTGAGCCATTCGGGGGAATAGCGCACTAGAAGAATCCTTTTATTATTATTATACTATTCTTTAAGATGTTTGATTAACAAATAGAATAGGTATTGCCATATGGTTCTGAAATACGGGGCTTCTATGACTGCTGTTATTGAACAGGTACGTGCACTTGCCATAAAAGGGTACCGGTGACTAGGTAAAGGGTAGGGATACACTGGTGTTGTATCATGTCCATCCATCTACAAAATGATAATCTGTAGTGTTCATGCGGGAATATGCATGCTAAATCCATATTTGTGTACTTTTGATTACTACGTGGCGTTCATTAGCCAATAATGTAAAAATGTACTAGTATGTCCATTCTTGACCGTATCTTCGCCCTCCGTCAGTCATGGGTTCAGTCTTACACCCAATAAATCTCTCTGTGTGTGTGGGGGGGGGGGATTTTTCCTTTACCTCAAATCAGCAGCAATTAATTTATAAAGGTTCTATATACCATTGAAGGTGAAGTACTGGTAGCTGCAGTGAGATGGCTAGGGAATTTATTTTATTGATGTTAATTGATGTAAAATGTACGCAAGGCAAAAATACAATCTGCTCAAAAGTTGTTTCATGTATAATTTTACTTCAAAAGTTAAAGCATGATAAAGCTCAAAAAGAGTATTTGTAGATCGACAGTGGTGTATGTATTTCTTGTTGAAACGTTGATTCCGACCCTAGATGATAAGAAAAGTTCGTGAGCAAAGTCCAATCATCCCGGAGAAAATTATCTTTTCTTTATCTTCCTCAAACAGTTTAAAATCCCTATCTTTGAAAGGATTACAAAGAAAACGTTTTGCTGAGCTAGAGTTATAGCCGTCTGAACTAAGAAACATGATGTCTGCCTTTATACTTTTGCTTTGCTGTGCTGTGTACGGTAAGTATCAATATGGATATTTACTTTTAACGTATTCCTATCCATGACAACTTTTCCATTAGTCTTTATAATCGAAAACCATGCATCGTGAACTGTGTTACCATCTGTTTCCTCACGTCACAACCACGTCTTGAGGCCGCTGAACAAAGCGTATTCAGTTCTCTGCACGCCATTCGGAAAGGCAATCAGTTGTCAAGGATTACTTAGCCGTTAAAACAAACTGTCGAGCCCAGAGGCTGCTCTTGATACTCGACAGCTTGGACTATTCTGCCAGGAGAGTATAGCTTTTAGGAAGCTGAGAGGCTGTATGGAGGATGTGGAGCGGGCGCTAACATTCGTGACCACATATAAAAATTTCCTTGTGCTGTATGATACCTTATTGCGCCTCAGTTTGGGGTTAGCTGGCTGTTGAGACAATCGTAACTGTGGACTTTTAAGCACAGCTTTAAGATTCCAATGCATGAATAACTATATCTTCTCATAAAATCACACATTCTCTGGATTTTGTTTCATATCTTTCCCTTTGCCCATTTTTTTTACACTTTTATGTATTCGCTGACAACGAGTGATTTTTATTTTTGCATTATTCTCCAGATGTAAAAATTATATGTAGCTACAGTATGGAACCCAGAAGTTAGTGTTCAGTGATGTTTCAAGTATAAGATGCGGTGTAATTAGAAGTGATTGTATTGAAATATGTTTATATATTACTACTACCATTAAGTTTTGTTTGGTCTTGTGTTCTTATTCTTCATTGTTTTGGTTTTCTTTTACCTAACTTCTATACATATTACGAGAGCTCTGACCTCTATAGCGTGGGTTTCTCTATTGTTCATCATTTTTTGGGGGTGGTGGGGGTGAAAAGGTCGTGGGGGAATAGATAAATACATGTTTGTGACTATTTTCCCTTATTTTAGCCGTAAACGCTAGCTGTCCGGCAAACAGCCCCCAGGCGCCAGTGAGAGAGTTCGGTAGCAGGTGCTACCAGTTCCACATGAGAGAGTCTCGCGATTTCAGCGTAGCCCAGGCAGAGTGTGCACGACAAGGCGGAAGCGAGCTCATCATCAGGTACATGAAATGGCGTCCAAGCGTGTTCTGTATGACGTGCTCGCTCGCTCCTTAGGGAGAAATTTAAATGTGATTACAGGTGTTGGGAAGAGAAAGCGGTCGGGAGACGGAGGATGTGGAGGAACTCCGTGATGGCCAGCGTTGTAAATATGTGTCGCTGTACATACACAGGAAATACGTACACAGATGTAATCTGAATTCAGAGCTCTCTGAGTCGGCGATAAGCACTCGTTATAACTTTAGGGTCAACGAGGTGAGAGACAGAAAGAGAAGAGAATTCATATCAGGTAGTATGACTTCATCGAGTGTTAGCGCACGTTTCTTCAGAACTACTGCTTACGTTTGCAGGGACGCGGAGGTACAAGACTTCATCTACAACACGATTAGAACAGAACTGCAGTACCACGGGATTGTCTGGATCGGTCTGACTGACGTTGAGCGGGAGGGGGACTTCAAATGGGTTGACGGTTTGTAGAGTCTTTCGGACACAGCTTGTAAGATTTCACATAGATGGCTACGAGAGAATTTTTTCATCTGCAAGGCGGATGGTTTGTAATGGCTGTTGGTAAGCAGAGCTACTTTATCTGATCATAGACGTATATAATATGTATTTACGTTTATGATCTAGTGAATGGTGGATGGTTTGTTTCCACTGCATGGCGTACGAATTAGTTGAAGAATATACTGGGTTGATGGCCTGCCATTTCATCTGTATGGCTGGCGGGTTTGTAGGAGCGTTTTGCCTTGTTGAAGTCTTCTAGGATTGTGTTTTTTTTCTGAACAGTTGACTTTAACTGTCAAGTCAATCAAGAGTGTCTGCTCCCTCCCACGAACCTGTCTCTCCATCTCCCGGTCAACTTGATTCTAGAACTGAAGACGCCAATGGCATTCCGTATCGTGCTGAAAGTATCTACATGTATGCTGCTGTTGTTTCTTGAGGCTTGCCTAAGTATTTGTGTTTTCTATTGTTTCTACCACTTGGTTATTTACTCTTCAGGGTCGAAACCATCGTACACAAACTGGGCTTCAGGCCAGCCAGGATTTCTGGGAGGTTTCGAAGACTGCGTTGCCATGGACATGAGGGAGGGTGGCAAGTGGCACGACTACAAATGCGAAAGTTTCCTTTTCTTAAGCGGCGAGCATCCTTACATCTGTGAATTCCGTGAGTAACTTGTCTGGTAGGAATAAACCACTGCTACTTGGAGCGAAAGCAGCAAGAACAACATATTATCTGAATGAAGTAAACTGAGGAAAACAGATAAAGTCGTCGTTTGGGGGAATTACCCCTTCATTATCATAACTTGTCTAGCAAACTGTCTCGTGCCAAGACCTGCACACTGCCCGGAAAGGTGCGTTTACGTAAAGAAGAGCGCATGCCGAATGGGCATTTACGCGAGAAAGCCTGTTTCCTCTTTGCCTAAACGCACAGTTCGTGGGGTGTTCGCAATTTGTAAATGCCAATGTCCTCGTTGAACTACTGGGAGAAGAGGTTGCTAATGAATGTCTCCGAAAGAGAAAATTTTAAAAATAAAAAGATGCTTCTTCTTTTAATCTGTTTAACTAGTACATTTTAATATTGAAAGAATGCTGAATTATCTTAGAGCGTATTTTTGTTGTCATTGTGAAACAGCCATAGGTAGCATAACGGGGCAAGCGGAAACCGAAGAAACTACCACCATCCCCGAAACGCTTGCATAAGAAGGGGAGAGAAATCGTCGGAATCTTTGGCTGTATCTGGAATACTGTTGAATTAAAAACAACTAAGCACAAGGATGTTTTCTCATAAATCTGTGTTAAGCGTGCATTCTTATCTCGTCCTGCTCTATGTTAAGCGTGTCTTCTTATCTCGTATTCCTCAATCAGTGTTAAATCTGTCGTCTTGCCCTGTCCAGGGCTGGCTCGTTCGTATCTGGCCTTACGGTCACATGAGGGGTCGGACTCTCTGTATTCAAGTGCAATTTTCACATATACACAAGAGATAAGAACGCGTATGCAGCCCATCCCTATTCTGTATTACACGTGTGTCTTCTTGTTGTGTCCCGCTCTGTGCAAAAAAGGTGTGTCTTGTCTTTCAATGTATTCAACGTGAATTTTCTTATCATTTCCTGCTCTAAGGATGGGGTGTCTTGGCCTGCTCTGTCTTAAGTGTGACGATGTGTGTGCATGATGTGAGCTATCGAGTGCGTGAATGTGTGCTTGTGCGTAATGATGACAGTAAACGAAGGGTGAATAAGAGAGATCCTTTTTTACACAATATCAGACACGAATTAGAACCCACAAACGTACACGAAAAATTACAGATATATCCACCTCCATCATATTTGTAGTAAGCGGGTGTTTCGCAGACTGAGCTTACATTCTCTCTCTCTCTCTCTCTCTCTCTCTCTCTCACACACACACACACACACACGCACACACACTTTCATACACAGAATTTAACCTTCTTAGACATCACAAAAGCACCTTCAGGTTCTAGATCACATGAACATTTTCCTCCGTATCTTTCCTACTTAGGTCAGCCAACGTAAGTTCTTTACAACACTGAAATTGTACATTTTTCTTAAAGACTGTAAAGCTTATATAAGCATATTTTTATTTATTCGTTACTGGAAATGGCACCAGACGTTCACGGACGATGGATGCATAGAACTCCCACTACATGTCTTGAAATATAGACACTATATAATTAGCTCCCCGTTAACTATAGAAAACTTTTTATGCCCTTTAGCACCTTTGAAATAAGCAACTAATGTTTGAAAACTCAAAATTACAAATTTGCAAAGATGTAGGCCTACTTTGCTACTGCATCAAAAGCATCAACAGTGTAGTCTACTCATTGTCAGATATTTTAGTATGCTTAGTGTAATTAAGCTGCAGAGCTTAGATCGAAGCGTTCCGCCACGTTTTCCATTTACTGGTTCTCTGGGGTTCCTTTTTTGACGTGACATTCCAGTATCTACGCCGACAATACTTATGTGTTTCCTTTGGATAGATCCTATATCCTATATATATATAATTATATATCGGACATAACCTGAAGGACTGTACGCGGACGCCTTATATCAAGATTTTTTTTTAAAGTGCCATTCTATCCTACTTTGCCACTAACTATCGAGACGATACACATGCACATTTCGGATAAACAGTAAGGCATTGCTGTTGGAGTTTTAGTCAGTTTAAAAAAAAGAAATCATGATGGTTTTTTCTTCATGTTTCATTAGGGCCGTGAGATCTGTACCTGAGAACTTCGCCTTTTTGTCGCAAATTAGGGATCTGATCCCTGGGCCGGCTGTGGATTCATGGGGGTTAGACTGAAGGAATGAACTGAAGACTATACAGAAGTATGCGTAGACGGACCGTTCTGGGGGTCCTGTATGGAGGACGCTTACCTCATTTAGAGAGCAGACGTGAAGGCAGAAGAGAAGAGACATGGTCGAATTTGACATCTAGAGGATCTGAGGGGAGTAGGGGTTGAAAACTGCAAGAGGAGAGAAAGAATACAATCGTTTCAAGCCAGCACGAAATTCCGAAACTTTTTATGTTGTAAAAATCACGTGTATTGTTATCCTCGCCATGTGTGCAGACAAAGCCTTCCAAAGCCTTCCAAAGGACAGGTCAGAAACTGAAGAGATAAAAAATAAGACGTTAGGTCATCAGAAAATGCCCTTGTACTATCCGACTACAGATGACATTTCCCTCATAAGCATCAGCCAGCACACATGCAGGAAAGTTCCAGGATGGATACGGCTTTCCTCGTGACAGTCTTCTGCGCTTTAATCGTTTGTAAGTATACCTTCCTGTGTTACGTCCGCCATGCCTCGCCTGGCGGTCACGTATGCTGCCGTTATATAATTCTGTATTTCCTTCTTAGGTCGTTCATATGGCACTTCATATTTCAATTGTTAAAGGTTTTATGATTTACTTTTATAAATCTTCAGTATATTTTGTGCAAAAGTTGTGATTTGGGTCTGATATATATAATATAGATGTGTATATTTAAATCATGTCCAGTTTCGTCTTTGCTGTATGAGCTGGTTCTATCCTCCAGATCAAAAACTCACCGGTCAAATGAAGAAGTGCAGAGCGAAGAAATGAACTTGCTTAAAAGGGCGCTTCCTTCGGTCTTCCCTAATATGCACTTGCAGCCAAACAAGCGGCCAAAGACTGGTTCACCGTGTGCATTTAAAATTCAGTTTCACCTGGAAAGGGAAATTAAATTGCCTATGCATCCCAAGCACTGCGAGCATTTAAAAGCACGAGGGAAAGAAGGAATTAATGTACTTGCAGCTGAGGGCAAAACTGTTTATTGCAGAACCAAGCCCTTATGTGTATTCATATTTCTCTCTCTCTCAAACACACGCATACATCCCCGCACCCATGCACACATCTACGAAAGGTCAGGAACTCTGAGTAAACGATTTTGGCAAAATGCTCTCGAAAATAGTGACCCTATTGCCCTTCACGATGGTGAAACGGTCACCGTGACCATTGTGTTCGGACGAACAGTGACTGCGTGTGTGCATCTGGCTATGTGGGTATCTGGGTATGTGGGTATCTGGGTATGTGGGCATCTGGGTATGTGGCTATCTGGGTATCTGCAAGATTAAAAACAAGACAAATTAGTAATTGAAATTTCAAGGGAGCATGTCAAACGAAGCCGTATTTAACAACAGTAAAAGTTTTGGACTGGACCGACACTGTCCGAAAGCGTAGATTTACTCAGAGTCTGGCATCTGCTCAAAGTAAATGAAAGATTTGCCTCTGCAGAAAAGCACATTATTTGTTTGACAATAGAGAAATCTGCAGATTGAAAACCTGGTACTAGCACCTTACAATTAGAAGGAAGGTTGTCATGCCTTTGATAGCGAGAATACTCGAGAACTTGAAGATTTTAGTGATGTGAAAGGGAAAGGATGATAAACAACGATTCCGACGATGGCATCACTAGAAAACGATGAGAGGGTATCTTTCTGGGGAATCATATACAGTCTTCGCTAGTCTCTCCAAAAAATCACAGCAGTCCTTGTAAGATTTTAGCCCTTATAGACTTCCCAGTAACCTTTATTCTTCTGTCTTCGTTGTTTTTGTAAAGCGCTTTGAGCCCTTCGGGGGAATAGTGCTCTAGAATTATTATTATTATTATTATTATTATTATTATTATTATTATTATTATTATTATTATTATGATTTCCAGTTTCCCAAAACACGTGACGAAAACAGGCACAACCAAGCCACGCAAAGAAATCCTTGGAACCAACGCTGTTCGCAGAAACACATTTTTTTTTACTGGGAAACACGTTTCTTTGTAGAATACAGCAAAGCCTGGTGCAGAGTAAGTCCTGCACCATGGCAAGAAGAAATATAGCGAATGATTAATCACAATGACCATACAAGGTGCTTGACACAGTTAACTGTGACGCGTTTCAGATTCCAACGCCCAGTACGAATGCCCTGCAGGGTCAACCGACACGCTACCGGTCCGGTCCTTTGGCAGATACTGTTATCAGTTTCACTTGCTGGAGTCCAGGGATTTTACCTCCGCACAGACGACCTGTCGTCTAAATGGCGGCAACGTCGTTAGTATCAAGTGAGAGCAAGGCAGCCCGACTCTAGCACGACACCTAAATAATGTTCCCCCAGCCCGGTCGTACAATCGCATTTTCCTCTTTCTCTTTTACCCGCTCTCATTTTTTATGTGAAATCTTCTATAGCGCTAAATCACACACAAAAGAGCGCACTCATGCTGTTTGACATTACCAAAAAGAAATATAAGAAATATAACTGTGTTCTATAATTCTTATTATAATTTTATTCTTGAAACAATTCTTTTTCTCTTTCTGTTTATGTTCATTCCTGCGCGGTTGTGTGCGCCACGCGTGCGTACCTGCATACTACAGCACGTTCTTTTCATTAGCTGTTGGTTTAGCATGTGTGTCTGTAGGGGTGGCTGGCCGGGTGATTTTGTGTTTATGTGTGCATGAAAGTGTGCGTGCATGTGCGTTCGTGTGAACGTGCTTGTTTGCTTTACACTTGTTCCACAGAGATCTTACCTTTAGTACACTGTTTTAAACAACATTTATTTTTCCTTTTCGCTAATACTGCACAGCGTTCACGCAGCCTATACCGAACCCAGATGGTCTTGGGATACGGCAAAATATGTGATTTCAGAAGCTATAGGCTGTCTTCAGTTATAAATCTCTACGGTGATTCCTTTTATAATTTGTCGTTAAAGAGATACGGAGATCCAGGACTTCATATACAATACACTCCGACACGAGTTCAATGTGCATGGCGCTGTTTGGATTGGGTTGAACGACATAAGCGACGAGGGCCACTTCGTCTGGATGGACGGTGAGTAAATTATTTATTAGAATGTTTTTCAAATAATAAGTTCCAATAATAAATATACAATAAATAGCAAATCACGACAACAGTGGAGTATAAAACTCGATCAATACACACACATACAATTGTATACGAGTGCATATATAAGCCCGCATGGATATACACCATATATACATATCTACTAGAACCAAATAATGAATATACAAACACGGAACATGACGAATATAAGAGAAAGCAGTGACAATCATGCCCTGGTCACCGTAGCACAGCATAACGCTAAGCCTTTTACAGGATGTTGAGCCACGTAAAAGATGTCGTGATGCTTGAAACAGCAGTGAGGATCATTTAATATTTCCTTCTTCTGTGCGTTAACCCTTTTTAAAGCTTCAACTTCCGGTAATACTTTTCAGGGGATTTCTCTAGGGTAAGCTGTGATTTCTTAATTTCTATTTGTGAACGCGATTAAAATCTGTGCCTAGTTAAAAGACGATAGTCAGCACATTAGCTGAATATTATAGCTTTGCGCCAAAAAGCGCTGGTGTCAGTATACGCTGTTAGTGTTGTTATAAACTAATCTTACTGGCTCTAAGAATAGGATTTCGAATATCTTGTGACCTAGATCAGCTTAAAATAATTGTTGACTGAAATACCTCAGGGGCTGCAACAGCGTACAACAACTGGGCCTTTGGAAATCCACTGCCAATCATTGGGGCCTTTGAAGATTGCGCCATCATGAATATGGAGGATGGGAAATGGAAAAACGCCAGCTGCGGAAGTTTTTTGCTCTTCTCATCGTCGTATCCCTTTATCTGCGAATACCGTAAGTTTTGTGCAGTCTTGTTACGTTTTCGTTTTCTATAAAATTTGAAAGTATATATTTTGTTTTTATTCATTATCTCTTCATTTGTTTATTCAGTGAAGTATGATCTTCATCTCGCGTCAGTTATCTTATAGGATAGTACAGATGGCAGATTTTATTTCAGGATGTTTTTTGTTGGCTTTTTCTATGTTTGCTTTGGAAAGTTCCAAAACAGACCTTTGTGCAGTTAACGTCATTTTGAGACAGAACTAACACATAGTCTTCAATAACTCTTAGCATTTTCAAAATGTTCAAAATGTTGCAGATACAGAATTTGCCTTTGTATGCTGTAAATGCTAGTGTGCAAACTGTTAGACCCATCAAACGAGATTTTTGTTTCAAACAATGGTTCACATCGAGGCATTTTACAAAAGAATGTTTATCTAGAAGCCAAGAAATACACATTTAATTTTTTTGACATTTACAGAAACAGTAGATTCATAAGGGGTTAGCCAACCCTAATTCCCATTATATTTGCTGTTCAATATTTGTGTAACTATTGCTCCGTTTAGACGAGGTACTGCTCCGTTTACGTTTAGACGAGGAATTGCTCCGTTTACGTTTAGACGAGGTATTGCTCCGTTTACGTTTAGACGAGGAATTGCTCCGTTTACGTTTAGACGAGGAATTGCTCCGTGTAGACGAGGTATTTCTCTGTTTAGACGAGGTACTGCTCCGTGTAGACGAGGTATTTCTCTGTTTAGACGAGGTACTGCTCCGTTTAGACGAGGTACATGAGATCCACTGGGGTACGGGGCTTAGCATAGCGGTGACACTTGGTTTCTGATGATCCAAGAGATCAATGGTCTGGACCCGGTGTTGGCGCGTAGTCTTTCTGCATGTGACACCTGTTTACAGGGCTGACGGTCTGGAGTTAATTTTCGCAGGGAACTGGGGTATTCTCCCTCTTCCATTTTGCATCAGAACGCTTTGCACACTCTCCCATCTTTCACCTGTCATAAGGGGTCTTTCAGCGCTGATTTGATAAATAATGTGTGTGTGTGTGTGTGAAACAAAATGAAACAAATTGAAAATCCCGAGTCTAATTCGTCATTCCTCTGATCAACAGATCTCACTGGGAAATAGCCTAAATTGAGAACTTCCTACGACTGTTTCGCAGCATCAGAAGCAGATTTGTTTTGCAGTAAACAGTTTAAGGCCTGTCACAAGGTCAACCTTTTCTCACACAAAGAAGAAACCGGTGTATTTCATGTCACATAAGTATTGACGCATAACATAGACTATGCAGTTCGCATTACATTGTTGCATTCACCTGAAACTGTGTCATTTTAGCGTATGATTCTCGAAAATAAATTTTTTTCAAGGCCATGGGCAGTCTTCTTTTCTTGGAAGCATGTAAAGCAATATAGACACTGTTTATTTACAGTGACCTCACTGAATGAATAAAACTGTACATAAAATAACCAACTTCAAGCTAGCCTGAAGGCACCGGCTAACGACGAAGCGATTGCTGATCATCCAGGAATGTACCAGTATCGTCACCACCACCCCCACCACCACCACCACCACCACCACCACCACCACCACCACCACCACCACCATTTACTTAACATCAAACCATCTTCAGTTCTTTCATCACCAATGCCACCACGCACACGATAACCACAACAACAACCATCACCACCTCACATCCACCACCATCACCACAACTCCATGTCCGCTAGCTTACAGGTGCCGGTCATTAAGCAGTGAAAGCAATAGTCTCGGGGGATACCTAACAGTCAAAAACTCAGCCTTGCTGTTCACAACGCTTGGAAGCGATAGCTGTGTGAAACATTTTAATAACGAATTTAACTTCTCCCAGAACAGTCCCTTAATCATTCTGTACTCACCATATCACCATATCACCATATCACCATATCTAGTTCTGTGCGGAACACAACATATGACACCATATCTAACTGTGAAGTTCTGTCCATGTGGCAGAATGTAAAAGGGTTTCGCCTAATTGGTTCTTTTTAAAATCGATTAGGAGAAAAACAAAGAAAGAGAAAGAAAGAAATCGAAAGAAGGACAGACACTCACATACATAGATAGATAGATAGATAGATAGATAGATAGATAGATAGATAGATAGATAGATAGATAGATAGATAGATAGATAGATAGATAGATAGATAGATAGATAGATAGAAAGAAAGAAAGTGAGAGGGATACAATGATTTAAAGTGTATAATAAATAATTGATTGCAGTATACTTTAAGAACTGTGCAACAAACAAAAATACAAATTGCAAAAAATGCAAGATACGTGTTTTGTGATTATTACCAAAAAAGTTAAAGTCGTGAATCGCCTACTGAAACATTACTCGGAGACCTCAGTCTGATAGATTAACAATATAAGCAATATTAACGAATAACCATACACACGGTTTTTTGTTAGGAATTTACATGTTGGTATTTAGATAAACAACCAAAATGAAAAATATATTGCCTGGAGAATTTTGATAACAGAACTACCATACATCAAAGTAAAAAGACGCCGAGAAAATAAAGTAAAAAGTGAAGTCTATAGAATGTGTCAAATGAAATCTAAGCAAAATTGAAAATTCCTAGAGATCGCATCACAGATTTTAAACGAAAATATCATCTTTACATTTTTTTGCTCCTCAACCCGCCAGCTCTGAGTTATACAACAAAAGATCTACAATGGCGTTAACTTCTTATGCATGTGCAGCGACTTTCTACATTTCTTGAAACACTTCACGAAGCATTTTATGTAGTTCGCCGACTTTTCAAAAATATGTAAGTAGACGTTTGTCTTGCTGTTTTTTTTTCTTCAATTTCCGTGGCGAATATTTTAAAAATTATTTGTAACGAATCACACTATTCGCAGACTTTCAGTTTCGCTTCCGATTGTGTTACACATATCTGAAATTTAGACACGTTTTGCTGGTGACATTTTCCTATTACAAAATTATCGACATAGTTTGAGTTCAGAAAAATAAAATATTTTCAACTGTTAATTGTTTCTGAAATATACTATGTTTTTCCTTCGTCATTAAACTCTTCTGCCTGCAAGGGCAGTCACTTATTTTCGACCCCATTTGGCGAAGTGTCCGTAAGCGATTCTGTCGAACTTTCGCTTGTCCTCGGCTCTCCTGTACCGTGCTCCTTTTCTTCTCTCCTCGTCTTGCTGAGCGAGAGCGCTGTAATAATCTCTCAGCAACATCGCTAGCCTGCAAAATGATAAGTAGTGGAACCCTCCCTTTTCAAGGGCAGTGGGAGTCGCTGGTTCTGGCTCTCTGCCTAGGGTGTACCAGAATCTCTTGCGGAATCGGGAAAATCCGCTGTTTCCGATGCTGTCAAAGCGGCGTTTGTACAATCTGTTAGGGACTCCGAGGTTGTCTGTCGATTCACTAGACGTGTAAGAATCGGGGTCTCCTCTTTCCTGAAGGTTTAAAGGACCACAAACGGCGTCTATATACCTTTCCCATCCAGAACTAGGAAAGACAACTTTGCCTTCATCCGCATAGTAGTCTCCCCTTCTTTGGTTGGTGGTATCCAGATCAATTTTCCGCACATCTACATATGGTTCAAGCGGGGATCGCTTTCCGAACGACCCAAACCCTGCCAGGTTTCCTATTCTGTCGAATCTTCGTCGAGTAATTACTGGACTCTGTAGCTGGTCGTCTTCAAAGCTATCCAGGTCTATACCATTCCTTTTACCATACCTGCCAAAACTGCTGGACGCACCAATCCGGTCAAACCTCCGCTTCGACTCTTCAAAGGTTTCATCGTCGTCTAGACCTGGCAGAAAGTCTTCGTCGCTGTCCTCAAAAAGCGACTGTGAATCCAGCTCACGCTTTCCAAACCTGCCGAAGGCGCTGGAAGGCGCTATGGAGTCCAGTCGCCGTTTCTCTTCCATTCTTTTCCCGAAGCTTCCAAAACTACTGTAGCTTCCAATGGAATCCAGCCTTCTCTTTCCAAATCCACCAAAACTGCTGGATGGTGCGATGGAATCAAAACCTCGTTTCACACGAGCAATGCTGCCCAAGACGCTGCTGGTGTCTCGTTTAGCCAGCGTTCTGACACCCTCGGAGCTCGTCACGTGATTGTCGGGGTGTTTGGTGTCTTCCAGAGCAGTTTCCTTGGGTTGTACATCGTCCACAAATTTTACTACGTTTGTCCTAAGACTTTCCTCATTGTGAATGCCCTCATTACTGTCCCTGATTTGCTTGAAGTCACCATCTGTTTCTTTATCTCTCTTTCCGAATGAAGAGAACTTGCTTAAACTGGAGATCCTGTCGAATGTTCTTTTGTCCTTCAGAAAGCTACTGTCGTCTTCCCCTCCTGCCACACTGAGTCGCTTCCCAAACCTACCAAATGAGGAAGCAGCGATGGAATCAAACTTCCTTTTGTCAAGGTCGTCTAGCTGCACATCGCTTGCGGAGAGGCTAGGAGACACTGAAATCCTCTTTCCAAAGGAAGCAAATCTGGAGGAACTGATACTGTCCAAGGGCTTCTTTGTTTTTGCGAAGCTGTGAGGTCTTTTGCCTAGTCCACCGAAGGAACTTGAGAAGGCGATGCGATCAAACTTTCGTTTCGCTAGGGCGTCTTGGGCAAGTTTGTCGTAAGACGTCATGTCACGCTTTCCGAAGCCAGCAAAAGCGCTAGCAGGTGCTATGCGGTCAAATGCTCTCTTCTGTATGGCCCAGTTGTCAGACTGTGATGAGCTGTAGTCCATCCTCTTGCCGAATTTAGCAAAAGCGCTGCTTCCGCCAATTCTGTCAAAGGCTCTCTTGTCGAATTCATCATAATCCTCTGCTTGTGCTCCGAGAAAATCGACCGAACTTTCGTCCAGTTCTGGAACCACCTCATCCGTTCTTTTGCCAAACTTACCGAAACTACTTGCACTAGATATTCTGTCGAATCTTTTGCCGTCTTCACGTTTCCCGAATTTAGCAAATCCGCTTGCACTAGATATTCTGTCAAATCTCTTCTCGTCTTCACGTTTTCCAAATTTAGAAAATCCGCTTGCGCTGGATATTCGGTCGAACCGCCTGTCTCTGACGTCGAGATCTGTACTGTCCTCATCATTCTGCCTTTTTCCAAATTTGGCAAATCCACTTGCACTGGAGATTCGATCGAATCTTTTGTCGTCTACGTCTGAAAAGTCTTGTCGTTTGCCAAATTTGGTAAATCCACTGGAAGCAGAAATTCGATCAAACTTTTTGTCAGGCATATCAGGTAGGCCCTCTCGTTTGCCAAATTTTGCGAATCCACTTGCAGCAGAAATTCGGTCAAATCTTTTGTCAGAAAACTCCTCATCATCTTCTCGTTTGCCGAACTTAGCAAAGGAGGTGGCACTGGAGATTCTGTCAAATCTTCTGTCTCTGTTGTCAAGCTCGACAGGGTCGACAAAATCTTCTTGACGTTTGCCAAATTTAGCAAAATTGCTTGCACTGGAAATTCGGTCGAATCTCTTGTCGTCAGCTTCGTAGTCTTCTTCAGGGTCAGGGTCGTCCCTTTTCCCAAATTTGGCAAATCCGCTGGCGCTGGAGATGCGGTCGAATCGCTTGTCTTCTTCACCAAGGTTTTCGCCGCTCTCTTGGCGCTTGCCGAATTTGGCAAATCCACTAGCGCTTGAGATTCGGTCAAACTTTTTATCGACATTTAGATCGCCTATGTCGTCCTTTTCCTCCCGCTTGCCGAACTTCGCGAACCCGCTAGCGCTGGAGATCCTGTCAAATCTCTTGTCGTTCTCCATGTTCTCGCCACTGCTCTCTGCGTCGTCCCGTTTGCCGAATCGTCCAAAACCACTGGCACTGGAAATTCTGTCGAATCGTTTCTCGTCTTCGGCTCGCTTTCCGAATTTGCCGAAGCTGCTGGCACTGGAGATACGGTCGAACCTTTTGTCATTTGTAGCTGCGTGCGAAGGGACCGAACCGGAATCTGTGATGGGGATTGGTTTGTCTGCAGCCGTTGCTTGCACGATGTGTTTCGCTTGCGTTGTTAAACTGGCCATCTGGGTTTCTTCGGCGTTCTCCTGAAAATATAGAAAAAGGAGAAAAACTGCAGTGAGAAGGATTTTAGCCCTACTGGCAATAATGTGACTATTTAGCAATAGGTTTACAGTTTTTTTGTCACTTTCACCTTATTGTCGTAAAGGTAAGCGAGTTGCTGCATAGACCCCAAACTGACAGATGCGCTTCGCACGCACATGGACACGCGCGCACACAAACACAGTTTCACACAAACATACAATCCATAAACCATTCATTAATAAACCATTGCCCTTAAATCTGGTTATGCTCTTAAGTAGCTACGGTAGCATGGTGCGACACATTCTCCTACATATAAATAGAATAACAGACGGACAACAACATAATACTTTTGTCTTTGTCAACACATACGCAAGCATCCCCCACCCACGCACACATTTATTCAGAGGCTGGGTGCCTTGAAATCTTTGTGAGTGTTTCGAGAGTTCGAACGGGTCCAGTGAAAGCTTTCAAACTTGTCTTCTTTCTTGGAAGAAGTATTTCCTGCTCTTTTCCTGTTTACTTCAGATTTTGATTTTCCCGTCGTTACACAATAACCAGCAGTTCTTCTTTTAAGCAAAGGATAAAAGTTACAAGATTGGCTGGTCCATTATCTCAGTAATTGAATCCAAGATAATAGCGCCTCCCTTACGTGTTGGCTTGTAGTGTTTTATTTTGTCTTGTTACAGTTTGCTTCCTTTCTGTTCTGTTTCCGGCATCACAATTTTCGCTTTCTCGGTTTTATTAAATGCTCAAGAAGTGCCTAATTTGTATAACCCTTCATGCTGTCAGGACTGTTGTCCCTGCTGGGGCTCACCTTTTCGTTATCTGCAGCTCCACACAGAACCAGTGACATAATCAGCCACGTGGCACAAACGCTGATCATCCTCATCTTGAAGCGGCTTTAGGTCCGGATCTGTAACAAAAGACGATGAATTTGTAAACTCCTGCGAGATTGAGTACTTATTATTCTGTAACAAACGCTTTTGTATCTAGGTCTGCAAGTAGTTTTTTGAACATTAAAATCTATGTATTTCACTGACAGCGGCAATGCGTGCATGTGTCTCCTTGGGAGGGCGCATGCACATGTGCCGGTGGGTGTTTGTGCTCGCGGGCGCGCGTGCGTGCGTGAGTACGTGGGCGCGCAAGCAATGTTGAGTAGAAAAAGCAACCTACAACCTAATTTTGTGAGTTTTCTTTAGTAACATGACACCTACAAATGTTATTTAGAGGTACACAAACACGCTCCAATCCTTGCACAATGCTAATGGTATTACTGCTGTTACGCTTCTCGACTTTGGCTTGTCTTTGGTGAATAGTCATCACATGTTTGTAAGTAGACCTGTGTCTGCTTTGGTGAAATAGGTCTGCAGGCTCTAGCGGCTGTCACACTAGAACGCCATGACAGATTGGCGAGACTCATCATGTCTGTACCAGGAAAGGCGGTGGGTTTTCAGCTGTCGTTCCTGGTTGTGACGTCACCAATAGATGCCAGATTTTCCACGAAGTAATGGGCCAGATAAAAAAGTCCTGGATTTTTAAATTATGGGAGCCTATCTATTTTCTTGATGTGATGAGATAGAGTGCCTTGGTATTCGCACACAGGTAGGCTAGGCACCTTGGAATGAGCACTGTGTGTGGGCGCGTGTGTGTGCGTGCGAGGGAGTGGGGAGAAAGAAAAAAAATACAAACTTAGGAAAGAAAGAAGAGAGTTCCCCCCATCCGTGTTGGCCGGGGGCGTTGTGCAGCGACCCACACTTTCAAAATTCAAACGCTTCTTGCAGAAAGTGGTCTAAGGGAACAAATGGAAGTACAGTTTATTTAAGTATGTTTTTGTCTTCATGTATCAGTTTGTTACACCCTTCTAGGCCATATGGTTATTTTGTTACAATTGTTGAAACATGTCCCCCAAAGCCATGGTCAAACTGGGAAGTCCTTCTCAAACATGGCCGGCGGTCACTGAGTATTTCAAACTGACCAGTAATGCAGCTTTTTTGGGTTCGGTATTTGTACTGTATTTTACAGTGGTGTTGCCAGTTCGGAGGGTGGGAGGAGAGAAGTTGTTGTTGTTGGGGGGGGGGTTAGGCCCCTTTCAGCTTTTCTAAGGCGCGGACTAAATATCTGCGGCTTTTACTTCCTCTTCAGGAAAAAAATACTTGTTTGCCCAAGGATTCTTTTGTGCTGTTGTGACAGAATGGGAGCTTACCGACCCTCTGAGAGTAACATTCTAACATAGTGAATAAAGTCGTATAAAGCAGACAAAAATTAAAACTGTTCTGCCAGATGATGTGGTCGCTGTATATTTGGTTCAGCTACCGAACACCACAGCGGGAATACCGTTCTGCGTATAACGATGAAGTGATGTGTCTTTCAGTCCATCCGAAGGACTTTCGTTGTCAATCATAATGCAGTACTGTTGGGTTTAGTGGATGAATGAAGCAGAGCCTGCGTGCGTCTGTAGCTGCTTACGTAGTCTTAAATGGCATGTAAAAGCACGTGACTTATTCCCTGTGTGTTTACCTGTGACTTTTTTTCTGCATTCCTTTTTTCCCCTCTGACTGCCTATGACTTTCCCACACACACATGCAAGCATGTATGCACGCACGCGTGAAAAATGCTTGAAGTTCGTACAGAGATACAGACTATATTTCCTCCGACTTAAAGTGATACGTTATGTGGGTACTGGTGTGCCCCCCCCCTCCCTTCTCCCTAACATCTTTGTATGCGGCTGTTTTAAACACAGTGACATCCATCTCCAAGCCAGAAGGGTAAGAGCTTACAACAGACATCTTCAAGGCAGTAGCCCTCCAGCAGCAAAAAAGATCTTTGCAAGTCAAGAGACTCGAAGGTCAGCAGACTCCCTTGCAGGAAAACCGGAGGTTTCCAAGGGTCTGACGTGTCGAGCAGCATAGTAACCAGACGTAGTCCCACGATTGGTGCGCCCTCAACCCCGGGATCACGTGACACTACTTGAAACGTTGCACGAGGCACGGACTCATCAGCTGGGCGACTCGTCTAATGAAACTCGTCTGCTCGGCGCTGATGGAAGCACTGACCGGTACATGACTTCTCTCATTAAGTCGAGAATATTCCGGAACCCAATCTCTCGATTCTGTCACCTCCGGCATTTCACTAGCCACTGGAAGTGGCAAAAGGAGCGTGGGGACTGGCTAGCCGAGACTGCTCCCGAAGTTGAGGACGAAAAGGAACCCTGATTACGGTTTGAATTTTTCAGACGTGTCGCTACTCACGAGGCCAGTCCAAGGTTTAGTGCTCTGCGGAGAGCAGTGATGGCGGCTTTGTGTGTCTATGACTCTCCCAGCGCCATCTGTCTTTGTCTAATACCTCTTAGATCTGATCACACTTGGTTGCACAGAGGATTAAAGCCAACAGCCAGCAGACACTACGTCGGAATTTCTTGGCTTTCCACCCCTGTGTTCATTAATCTTATCCATTTTTTTACACAATAATGAAAGGCGAGGGGGAGGGCACAAGAAGTTTTGTAAACAACTCAGATTTCTGCAAATCTGATGAAGTGCTAAGTTATAGGTGAAGTTAGAGATCCAGACGGCAGAGTGATGGATTCCCTTACAGCAACATTTCATAACAGTTTTATATTTGTGTTCTTGCAATTGATGAATGTTCTTTCTTGCGTTCTTTGTAGCTCTTCCTCAATGTACCCAACCCACGCATGCAAAGAAAAAAGAGAAGGACCTTTAAGAAAAATTATAAGCGAAGGCCGACGACTGAAAAGGAAATAAAATTCCCCCGCACCCTTTTCTCTTGCCCAAACAAACCTGAAATAAAAGCAAAAACAAAAAGACCCCCCAGTCAAACTTTAACCTTTAAAAGAAAAGGTTTTACTACAGTAAAGCAACAGAAACCACAGACTGTGACCTGGGATTAGATGGATATCATTTTTCAATTTTCGGCGTCTTTATTTCTTAGATTGCTAGGTCTAAGGTGGGGCGTGTGGATCATCTAAGGCGGCGATGGTGTCAAAATCAGACGGATGTGAATCCTTTGGCGAGCTAATCAGTTATCGCTAGATATGAAGACCAAGTCTATGACGGTCAGAAAGATTTCGACTGGGCATGTGCCTTTTTTTCTGTTTCGTGAAAGTGCAAGCTGAGAGATTCGAAAATTGAATATGTAACGTTGTTTGTAGAATGTAACAGAAAACAGCAACATTATCCACTGGCTGAGTAAAACTGCATTTTACAGAATCGCGAACACAGGTTATTTGAGTAAGCGCCATTTAGGTTCGTCACGATAAAATGTTTCAAGTTCACTCCGATGAAATCGAAGCCTGTTCTAATTTTAGCACCACAGATTTGGTTTGAGATTTTTATATTTAATATCTCTTCTTTATGGTGATACACAGTACGACATGAAACAGACTGAGAAGCCACAGACAGCCATTGGAAGTGTGTAGAAGAATAAATATTGTTGTGCAAACATTGTTAAGTTTGGACTTGCAAATTCCTTTGATTCGGATACAAACATTCATTATACGTGACAGTTATAGGGAGTTTTTAGAGAATTTTGCTTTATTTCGTACATCCTAAGATAATAAATTGGAAAGTAAAAGACTCGATGGCACAGAAGATTGAATGACTGGGTTTAGAATTCACTTTTTAAAATGTCCGGAGAATAGAGTTTCGCATTTCCAGCGTTTCTATGGGCGGGAAAGCCATCCCTCTGGCATGCTATGTGTTTCAAACCATGGATGGGTTGTATAAGCGTTCGTCTGGATCGCCTTCTGGGCATGGGAAGGGTCGAAAGGCCTATTCACCCTGTGTATGATCGCCATGGTCTAGTGGTTAAGGCGTCTGCTTCCGAAGTGGGAGGCTGGTGGTTCGCGCCCCGTTCTAGTCATACCTGACTTAAAAGTTTTCAATCTAGTAGCTACCCTGTCAGACGCCGGCCACTACAAGGAACAGTACTAGGACCGCTTGGCCCGGTGTCAGTATAACGTGACTAGGTGGGACTGAAACCTGTGTTGCAACAGCAGTCCCACGTGTGGCAGCACGTTAACTTTGTCTAAGCAATACAGTCCTTATATGCACATAGTTTGCGGCGAGACGTTAAGCAATAAACAACCAACCCTTCTTGTGTGTATTTCGTGCATCTTTACGTATGGACAGGCGATAAGATTTCCCCTTACAACCTATCTTTTGCACTGAATTAGTAAGCAGACCAGAATATAAGGCTATACAGGGCAGGACGAGGTCTGTATCGATGGGTCACTTTTTGGCTGGTTGTCTGGCATCGGCTCCAGCTTGCTGCCGTTTCTGTCTGAAGATCTTTATTTCTATATCTCTCTCTTCTCTCTCCCCATCCACATTTCCACCTCTTTTTCTTTCCCGTGTGGACATGTATCCATGCATCCGTGTGTGTGTGTGTGTGTGTGCATTCGTGTGCCTGTGCGCGCGTGCTAGTGCGCGCACACATGCATGTCTTTCGTGTTGGTAAGGAAATACTTTTCACTCAGCGGTCTAAGTAAAATAATTGAAAAAGTATACAACTTCCAATATATATATATATAAGCCGTTGACTTTGTCATCTGTAATCTGCCTGTAGGTGTAGAAGTTGCCCTTCTTAGCCAGATGTGGGTTGTGTTGGAAGGATTTTGGGGCGTTGCTGACTATTTGAAATTAGGTAGAGGGGAAGTGCGAGGTGTGAAAGAGGGGCTGGAGTGGGGCTTGTCAGAGATATAAGATATTATCAGAGCCAAAGATGCTTTCCATTATCCCCGTGTTAAGCCTGCTGTGTTCAGCTGCATGATTTTCCTGGGGACTACCTCCTCATAATCCGATCTCAGTGTTACGTAGTGCTTTCTTTGAAGCCTACTGCAGGATGGCGGCAAACGGTCTCCGGATATCAGTGAAACCATTGAACTAATTAGAGTTTGTGTGCGCATGCGTGCGTGTGTGTTTGTATAATTATGATAATGTTTGAGGTCTTTGGTAGTAGAAGGGAAGGACTCACAAATGAGAGACGCCTGGTTAAAAAAAGGTCTTTCCTCCAAAGACTACAAAACACGTATTAAAAGAAGTTTTTCTCTGAAATTTTCTTTTGCTGTAAACGCAACGCTACTTAAAGGCTGTGGCACGGTTCTTTCCATAAACAGAGTGTTGAACTATTAATGCATGAAGGCCATGCTTCAGCCAATCACCGGTCATGTTTGAGTACCCGAAAGTCCACGATTCCCATCAAACGTGCCGTAAAACATTTCGCAAGGAGTTTAAAATGGCACTAGGGCCAAAAGTGAAGCTAGTCAGGCGACACGATAGAAGTTTCCGATTGTTGCAGCTGTCAAGATCGTGTGAACGGCACAGAAGCTCCGCGGATCTGAAACGTTAACGCTAGTGGGCACTGCACTTAAGTCTTTTGCCAAACTGACGCTTGCGCTTAATGAATGTGATAAGAAATGGATTGGTGCCGTGTGAGACAGTAATCTTATGTCATAGGCACAGCTAGAAAAGAATTAAGTATTCGAAGTCAAACTTTATATACAAGTACCTCAGGCTTTGGGTCTGTGGATATAAATATTCTGTCGATTTTTTTACCTTTTATCTTGGGCTTAATCGAAAACATCAATGTTTAGATCTTTCAGAAAATAGCTAGACTATCATATTTTGCACCGAAATCCTCTACCAGAGGCAACGATTCACTGTTTCGCTGGGTTGAGAAAATATTTGAGCAAAGTTCTTCCAGGAATAACAAAACTCCATTTGTCAGAATGATTTATGTGATTGAAACTAAAAGCCTAAGACCAGCGATCGCGAGAAGCTGGGAAAAGCACCAGAGTTCGATCCATTGAGCGACGAAGGCCCTATTTCTGTAAAAAAAAAAATCAACAAAAGCTTTAGAACGCTGCTTCTAAAATATCTTAAAAGCGACGCTGTTTGGCAGATACAGATACGTCATTTACTGCAAAGTAATGTGCCTTATAGTCTGAAAATATTTCATGGTTACTGAACTGAATGCTAGAAAAGGAACAGGAACACAGAACGAAAGAATGAAAGTAGAAAGAAAAGATAGAGGGTGGAAGAAAGAAATAAGGAAAGAAATAAGGAAAAAGAATCAAAGAAAGAAGAAAGGAAAGATAAAAGAAAGAAAGATGAAAGAAAGGATGAGGAAGAGTGCGGGGGGACCAAAGAAGAAGAAAAAAACGAGATATAGCTGGCAAACAGACAAACAGACAGTTTACGTCAGAGAGACAGACAATGGTCGATATGTCGGTATTTTTGTATATTGACAGTTTTTCCATTTGGTAATTTCTCCTTCCACCAAAAACAGTCTGTTGGTCAACCAGACGGCCTTGCTGGATGGAAATCTTCAAGGGAGATAACAAAAAAATCTACGAAGTATCTCGATGCTTGCCAGAAGCGCGATAGCTCGGAAACAAAGACTGATTTGTTGTCTTCTTGACTTTCAGCCTTAAAAGAGTTGATACGTCTCGGTGCCCTAACGTCGTGTAGACAATTAATAGACTGACCAGGAAGTTGATCAGCTGCATCCAAAAGGGACCCGTTTTCACACCACAAGACCTTTGTTGCCGTTAACGGTCGTGTGGCGATACGATGGTATTCTTGTATCAGAAGCTATTTAGAGAAAGATCATCAGATCTGAGGCTGTCCTCATTTTGCTAGTTGTCTCAGTTCATGTGGCTTTACGTGCTACACGTACTGTGGCACAAATTTAGATTGATAACAACTGATTTCAAGTTTTTGCTTAGCAGATCAAAGTTGTGGACAGAGAGACCATTTAATCCTGTTTGCAAACGTGTGGTAAAGACACGATAAAATATTTATGTCTTCCATAAGCTGACTTTTTTTTAAAAAGCAGTACTGCTGAAAGGATTACTTTAGGCTATAACAGCCGAGCCCATCAGCTTGTCATCAACTATTGGGCATGCCCTGTTCTGCTACAGTTACACGAGTACGCTTGTAGGAGCGACACAGTTACGTCAAGGGAGGGGGACTGGTTGGTTGTTGCTTGCTTAACGTCCCGCCGCAAACTGGGTACGTATAAGGACGGTGGGACGGGAGGGGGAGATAGAAGGGAGGGGGAGATAGAATGGAGAAAAGGAAAGGGAGGAGAAAAAGAAAAGGTCACGCAGGGCATTGTCTGAGCCCGAGTGTGTAGCCGCGTGTTCGTGCAAGGAGATACGGTGTTGCGATTGATTTTTTTCCGAAATATCTCATACAACCATTTAAATGAGCGAACTCTTATAGTTACGCGAGTGGCACATGTCGACGTCCGTTTGACTGTCTGATCCGCCTTTGTATCCCTCGACGCTTACATCTGAAGGAAGAGGAGACAGCAAATGCATTCGAAGGCAATTTATATGTTAGGGTTTTTTCCAGGACTAACAAACATTCAAAGGCCATTTAAATGTTAGTGTTTTTTCCAGGACTAACAAACATTCAAAGGCCATTTATATGTTAGGGGTTTTTCCAGGACTAACAAACATTCAAAGGCCATTTATATGTTAGGGTTTTTTCCAGGACTAACAAACATTCAAAGGCCATTTATATGTTAGGGTTTTTTCCAGGACTAACAAACATTCAAAGGCCATTTATATGTTAGGGTTTTTTCCAGGACTAACAGACATTCAAAGGCCATTTATATGTTAGGGTTTTTCCAGGACTAACAAACATTCAAAGGCCATTTATATGTTAGGTTTTTTTCCAGGACTAACAGACAGTCAAAGGCCATTTATATGTTAGGGTTTCTCCAGGACTAACAGACAGTCAAAGGCCATTTATATGTTAGGGTTTCTCCAGGACTAATAGACAGTCAAAGGCCATTTATATGTTAGGGTTTCTCCAGGACTAATAGACATTTAAAGAGGAAAATTTTGTTGACGAAATGTTTGGATACTCCTACTGCTTTGTGCACTATTAGGAGCCTTTATGAAAAGTGTGCATGGATATTTGGTTTTGAAATGTGCGCCTCTAGAATCTCGTCGGGGCGTGTGGCTTCTGCGTGCGAAGAGAGCGGTGCGCGTGTCTGGGTTCCCTCCAGAGTAGGAGCATGCGCGTGGACGGGTGCACTGGGGCAAGGAACTTGTCCTACTAAGCACAACCGTTGTAAGGATGCTTATTTTAACCTCTTGTGCAATCGTTTCTGCTTTGTACATACGTACCACTTTAATTCCTAGTTATGTTTTTCTGCCAAGGGGTTTTTTGTCCAGGAAAACTCATTTCACCAAACTACCTTTGAAACGGAAATGTAAAATATCGCCAACAGAGAGATCTCATATAGTGTTCTTCTATTTTTTCCCTTCTGTTCAGAAATGTCTTACAGTCGATGATTTATTGGGATCAAGAAAAGTTTTCACCAGCCTGATGCTAGAAATTCTCTGACAGACTAGAACATGACCTCCCCAACCACCTTCCACCCCATTCCACCCACTGTTTTCGATTTACGATCTTTCTCGCCTACGCCCTAAAGTAGGCGGTGTCATCACGGACGCATGCACCTCCATGGCTCTGATCTCTTAAATAGGATAACAGGCAAAACAATGTGCTTACCTCAGAAGCCCATACTATGCAGGAACGCCAGTACTGGTGGAGAGCCAAACGAACAGTTTTTAATATTAGACACATGGTTGCCTGCTCCTGGAATAAGCATCCTGAAGGGCAACTCTCACATGCGATGTTGACACCTTGGTTAATTAAGTATCGATACACTTATCCCAGTCACGAGATCTCGAAAAGCCAATGAACACAAAAAGGCTACTCTAGTCTCGAGGTATGTGATTGGCTTGAAGATTCGCAAGTCCTTGCTTTTCCTTACAAGGATTTCCACATGAGCTGCTCTAAAAATAAGGGATGTCAGCAGAAAACGTTTGCGTGACTGGATGTGTCGAAGGGCTGTAGTGGTGGTTAGAGTTCGAAGGGTAGAGGATGAGTATATTTTAGATACCTAGAGGCGTTCATTTCATAACAAATTATGAAGGGTGTTGGGGGGGGGGCATGACATTCCCATCCATCAATCCAATTGTCCGTCAGCCCATCATTCGTCCCATTGTCTCTCCTTCCGGCTGTCCGTCTTTAAGAAACCAGGCATGCATTAAAAGAAAGAAACAAAGAAACAAAGAAACAAAGAAACAAAGAAACAAAGAAACAAAGAAAGAAAGAAGACCAGCAAACAAATAATGAAGCAAACGAATATTTTTTGCAAGACAGTTGCAGGAGGTATAAAAACACAATGTAGGCCTTTTCTGAGTTTCCTGTTAAGTTACAGCAGACGGAAGGGACGGGGACCTTTAACAAAAACATGAAGGACCGTACCTGAAGAGATTTCTAAAAATTCTTCCAACGCAAACATCTGTGACTGAAGGACGATCTATATCCCAACCTGCGTTTCGTTCATCTCTCCCTCTGTGTGTGTGTGTGTGTGTGTGTGTGTGTGTGTGTGTGTGTGTGTGTGTGTGTGTGTGTGTGTGTGTGTGTGTGTGTGTGTGTGTGTGTGTGTGTGTGTTTCGTTGTTTTCACTGAGTATGTGCCTCGTCCGGGCGAAGTGTGCATGAAATGTGTTCTCGCGCGTTACAAATCCACATTTTATTTATTTATTATTATTTATTTATTTATTTGCTTCCGTATGCGCACCCGGCTGTATGTCAAGAGATATCTGAAGAGGTCCGTAAAAATTAAATTAAGAAAACTTGTTTACAAGAGCACAGCCGTTAAAATAAACCCTTTGATTTACAAGTCGGTTCAGGAAGGAAAAAGTATTTTCCAGTTATAAGCAGAAAGTAAAAGACAGTTTAGTGAAACGGATAAAATCCGAAAGAGAGAACTTTAATGGCAGAAAAAAAGATCGAGACCCCTGTACCTCTGTTTCTCCATCTCTCTTCTCATGTAACCAGATTTCTTTCTTTCTTTGAAAAGAAGGAATAGGCGCTCCTCTGGCCTACACCTAACTCATTTTTTTTCAAGCTGACAGGGGAAAACTTAGAACATTTCTTTAAATTGCATTGTCGGAGTCGCGCGTGTCGATCAGCTCCGGTCACAACCGCACACTGAACAAAGCACTGTTACCCTCCCGAGGAGTTCGTTGCGTCAGCCCTTTTGTCGAGACGCATGATATATCTAACTCTTCATCAGAAGTTTCATCGATTACACATCAAACGCCTTTGGAAAGGGCGTGGCAAGACGCTGATGAAAACGAACTCAGAGATTCACCCTTGAATGTTCGAAGGTGAACAAGCACTTGTTATTTCCCGCCTACAAACACTTGTTTTTCTGCACGTTGACACGGTATTACGTTAAGACAGAGATGCACGTGGTGACATAAAACTTTTATCCCGTTTGTTTGGAATGCATGTTCACACAATCATAAGTTATTTGTAAAGGCAAGGTTTTCTTACACCAGTCCGGAATATAAAACAATACTTTCTCACACAACACTTGATCTTTACTTCAAAAGGGTCTTGCATAGATTTCTTTTCGTTAATACTCCTTTCTGAGATCCGTAATAGGAAACCATGTTGAGTGCATAAATGTTTATTATTAATGCTACCATGACGAAGTGAGCATTTGTATGTGATTTGACATATATCTCTGAACTGTCTTGCATAACAGAGCTGATTGAAGAGCTGATTGAAAGAAAGGTATCTCGTCACACTGGGCGATCATGCGCAGCTGAGCATGTCAGAACTTTATGTTCTTGTACGCTACCTTTGACGGACGAAGCGGATGCCAAAAGCGAGCAAACACAGGCGGGACTGCAAGACACAAGAAACAAATACCTGGATGAAGGAAAGCCCTCACCGTTACTTTCTCTCTTTCTCTCTCTACGATTTATCGAGTTTTCGTCAAAAGGCCTCCGATTAACCAACTGAAAGGCTTTTATGGGATATTCAACAATATCATGTTTTCTTTTACTCTTTTACAAAAAGGCATGGCGGGATTGATGATGAAAGTCAAATTTGAAAATTACACGAACAGAAAGGCAGCGCACAGCGTTTTGTAACGAGCAAATAAAAACCGGTCGACTCCCCTCCGACAGATTCTTTCTTCAATGAATCTCCTGTTACTAGCTTCGATTTCTAGATGGACGGTTTGAGCGCAAGCCAGCATTTTTGACATTGGTCCAAAAATCTTGTCTGCATGGCCACCCGTTTAGCTCTTTACCTCCGGAGGTGCGAGCAGAAGAGGGAAAAAAAAGTACGTAAATTTGAATCTGACACAACCCTGTAGGAGCTTCAAGAAGAAAAATGTCACTTGTGGACATTCGATACTCGAACAAATATCATTTTTTCAGTCCCCAAGCTATCATCTTAGGGGCCCTCAGGGTGCTTCGTTCAGATTCGATCTTCTGGCTTTTTGCAATCAGCATGACGTTTAACTTTTCACGAGACCCTCCATTCAGTTTTCAAATTGCTGAAATTGCCGACAATCTCTACCTTTTTTTTTACCTTTTGCAAATTGCTTTATTTTTACTGCGAGAAGGCATTGTTGAAATGGATACATAACCGTCTTTGTATCTTCCAATCTGGACGTTTGTCGTCGTGTTTTCTGTACACCAGTGTTGTGCTCTTTCACAAAACCTTTTTTTGCTTACGTTGAAGTGCTTGTGCTGAACAAGCAACACAAGTTGTTTCTTCACCTCCTCTTCTTCCCTTCCAACTCTTCCTCCCAGTTTTCTTTAGTCTGTATCGATGTACAGATAACGATATCTGCATCGATACATCGAATCGTCTATAATTATCGATCTACCGATTCATTCAGACACTGGTTCTTGTTTACTCTAGAGTGTCTCTTCATTCACTTCCAGTGTTTCTTTCGCTAACTAAACCTTGGTTTACAGTTACCAATTATCCATACCTTCCCTGAACACTCCAGCAGTGCGCACGTTTCTCAATGACGCAGTCTGGAGGCAGTTTTAAGTCCAATGTAAACGTCAGATCTAGGCTGAGCTCTCTATCCCGTACTTTAACTCACTTTCCTGAAGAAAAGGATGTCGAAGTCTTTTCATGACTACATATAATTTCATTTGCCTTGGCCATCCGCGACATACCCATCCACGGCCTAATGGCTGGCAATACGAGGCACTTGGATACCTCGCGAGCTGACAGGTCTAGTACGATAGATTCTGTCCATGTCACAGGGTGATGAAAGTGGTAGAGAGCTCGCGATCTGACAGGTCTAGGGACACGGCTTCAATGTCTCTGTCACAGAGCGACATTAAGTAAGTGAAAGAACTAGCCGGACCCCTCTGGGCTAATCATGCTGTATGCTCCTGGCCAACATTTTACAGACAGAACTCTCCCGCGTAGAGAAGGAGAAAAGTGACTAGATAGCAGGAAAAGATAAAGACGATAACTACCAGAAGAGAACAGAAAGACGAACAAAATAAATAGCAGTTTGGAAAATCAAAGAAAATAAGTAGAAAGAAAATAGAGAAAGAAAGGAAATAGAGAAGGAAGAAAGGACAGACGTACAGACAGACAGAAAAAATAAAGATGAAAACTGTAGAGTCGTCTTCCATGTTTCCAAACCTTTAGTGAGATGTTTACTACAGAACATTAAAATACATTGCTTGCCAGCCGTTTTCTCGATTTCTCGACCTTTACAGTTCTCGTGTTCCTCGTTTTTAATTCTTGCCTTAGCCGCTGTTGATTGATTCTTTTGCAGTCAGACAGCTCTCACAACTGTCGTCTGCATGAAAAGAAAGAATCTAGCATTGGTATCTCTGCCAATCCTTCGTCCCGCTTACGACACGAACTGGTAGACAAGTATTTTTTAAAAAAAACAAAAAGCGACCGTCTCTGGCAATTTACATCTTGTCATCGCGGTAAGTGTTTCGTGTTGCCTGTCGATGGATTGTGGTGTAACTGCAACGCGGCTGAAGATGATACAGGTAAGAAATGACGTGAAACATTGCAGCCGATGCTGCTGTACACTTTTAAGTGCTGAAGTACGTTATCATATTATACCACGGTGAGCACAGCTTTTGATCTGGAGAACATTGGATTGTAGGTCACACGAGATGGAGGAGCGTGTGTGTGTCAGGGGGGGGGGGGGGGGGGGGGAATGTTCGATGGGAGGGAGGGAGCAGCAACTGAGCAACTGGCCAGCCGATTTGACAATGAATGTATCGAGTGTTTTTATTACGTTTTTGAAGACCCCCTCCCCCGCTCACATGAAAGCGTGACCGGAATGAATCGCATGATTTTGTGAAATCGATCTAGAAAGCGATGCTGAATTGTTTAGTGCATATGAAGCGGTGTGTGGAAGGCGTTCTTACCTGCGCTCGAGGTGATGTGTAGTCTTTAAATATTCTTCTCCCACACTGTCTTTTCACTCACTCTCTCTCTGTCTCTCTGCGTCTTCACACACAGGCACAAACGCACGCACCGACCATATATACACGCGCGTGGAAAGGAGCATTCTAGTAAAGAAGGAAGAGAAAAGAAAAGATAAAGAACCGAAAGGAAAAGAAAGGAAGAAATGAATAAAGAATAAAAGAACAAATAAACTACAATTTAAAAAAGAAAATGTAGACACATAGACAAAGAAAGAAAGCAGAAGACTGAAAGAGAGGAAGGAAAAATTAAAAAATTCAATTAAAAAAAAAATAAACGACATTGACAGACAAAAGAAAGAAAGACAAAATGTAAGAAAGAAAGAATGGATGCCATACGGGTGACCGACAGATAGGCAGGAAAGTAAAGAGAAAAAGATAGAAACAGAAAGAAAGAATGGATGGATGGACGAAAGCACAGAAAAGCAAAGAAAGAAAGGAAAATAGTGCTTTAACGCTGCGTGCTGACATGCTGTTCAGGCGTGCTCCCCCCCCCCCGCACACACAATCGCCGCCCAATCGCCTCTCTCCAACACCTCTCTCCCTGATTTTTCTTCTTTCCTTCTCGCCGCCCACTGTGCATGTATGGGTGTGCGCATGTGTGCGTGAGTGCGTGTTTTCGAGAGGCTTTCTTGATTAAATAATAACATGTCATCATCCGAAGCTGAGGAGATGTGATAATGCACCAAAGGAACCACTCAAGAAATGCCACGAACTGTTTACAAATCGACCCAGCCTCAAACAGTTCGCTTTAGCAACGCTTTCCGAATTCTACCTCCTCAATCGCGACAGCAACTTTTTGCGTCACCTGCTCTCAACTCCTTTTCGTCTGAGGTTTTTGAAAGTTTCTTTCATCGTAGTTAAAAGGGTCGAGTATTTATTGTTGAAGCAGCAGTCATAAAAAAGATATAAAAGATACTTGACTTTAGGATTTAAAAAGGCGAGAGAGTGCGAGAACGAGAGCGAGAGAGACTGACCCGGTCAGAAGGCAGTAAACAGTTCTACGTTACTGTTTACGGTCCCGTGTATTTTAATTATTTGAATCGAAGCGCGTGTTTCGGTATAAATGACGATGTAACTATATTCCGGTAAATTTCAAATCCAGATTTCTCTAATACTTCTCTCGCTGTTTATTTTTGTCAGCTACGGGGCTAGTGGAACTGTGCGTTTCTTGCTGTTCCCTGTCTTCGCAAAAAAGGGGCTAGGACTATAAGAGTGCGCTGTGTCCTGGATTTTGTTCTTGCTCTCTTGTATCTCCTCTCCTTTAGACGATGGAGGAGTGGCCAGTTCAAAAACCTGGCCTACAGAAAGCTGGAGGTGAGGGGAGGAGCTCATACACCCCACACACCCCTACTACAAAAAAGGTCACAGGGCAATTTTTATCTAACCTAATTCAGGAAACTACTTAATTTGACGTTTTCATATCCCACGTTTGATCGGGGCTGATGACGTTCATAAGTTTTGCGGAAAGTTTAGTTACACGATCTGTCGATGGCTCGGTGCTAGGACAGGGTAATGAATGATAAAGAAAATCATCAGTCATCCCGCGCTGTGTACTGGAAGACGCACGAACGAATCAGCAGAATATCGTTTAGGCAAGTACTGGTGACAACAAAAGACAGAAAAAAATAACTCAGTGTCTGATTGAAGAAAACAATGTATGAATGAGTTTTGTTCTCAAAAATGGTTGTTTTAGAGACTTAGTTAATATCGTTGTTTTAGAGAGTTAATATCGTTGTTTTAGAGACTTAGTTAATATCGTTGTTTTAGAGACTTAGTTTTGGTTGGTTAGCGGGGAACGCAAAAGTCAGACCCTGTAAGCCCTTAATAGGGGAGCGTGTATAGGACAGGTTGGAGTCACCCACAAGACTTTCAACAAATGACTGTTTTTCAAATAAATCTGTGCTTCTGATAGACACTGCTGAAAAGATTAACCTTGGATGACTAAAGAAAATCTCCTTTAAAGCTAATTGAGACATATATTATTTTGAGTTTTGAATCTGTATGATGAAACTTTCGTGTCAGTACGACTAATGTATCAGGTGATGTCTTTAATTAATGATTAGTAATACTAAAATTGTTACAACAGGGTTGCCATATCGGCGCTGCCATGCGCTAAGCGAACATTGACGCTTTTATGGTGTCTGATGTAAGTTCTGCGTCTTATATATATACACGAAGAATAAATTATATGTCACGAGAGCTGCCCTTACAATATCGTCATTTCATCTCAGTCCTGTGGCCAAGAAGGCGTAAGGGGACAAAATTCCATTTCTGACAATCCACTGATCCGGTATAGCTATATCTTGCACATGTTCTTTCTGTGGTTGGTGTATCAGGGGTCTCCAATTTTCAAAATGAATGGGTCACAAATGCCCCCTTGTCCAAATTTCAGCACGTCACGTTTCAATTTTCATAAAAACCTGGCACAGGATTGGTACTATACTAGAAAATTCCATTTAATTCACGCAAACATTCTTGCAGAGAGAGAGAGACTCGAGCTCCCTATAGAATTATTTTCACGAACAAAAAACTCGCTAATATTCCTATAATAAAGCTCGAATCTCTCCCAAACAGCTTTTATTGCGAAAAGCCAGGAAGAACGGAGCGGGTAAACAAACAATGAATAGTCGAAGTGCCACTATCCCTCACATAAAAATACGCAAATGATTGGAGTTATGATGAGTCATTATATGGTGCGTGGTGTCCAGAGGGTACATACCCTCTTCCTGTTTTGCAGTGGGTTTTGTGTGTGTGTGTGTCTCGGGAGACGTAGTTGAGATCTGCTTTTTTATGTTCCACATCAGGTAGCAGCAACAACACCCAGGGGTTCTGCCATAAGGCCACCACTGACACGTGCTTGCACTCTGATGCGGGTCTAGTAAAGTTCAGGTCAGTCGAATAAAAAAAAACTGTTAATTCCCGTCTCGGAAAGTTCGAGTCAGTCGAACAAAACAATGACGAGGAACTTAACACAACTGTCTCTTTAAACAGTTCATCGTGTTTTGATGAGGGCATTTCCCACAACTTGTTCTCAGTTCGGTTCTAAACACAACACCTTTTAATGGAGAGTTCTCACTCAGAGCTTGCTCTAAATGAAGCTATAATGAAAATATCCCCGCTTGCTTAAAAGAGTTGGTGCACTTTTGATAATAAATCACTCACTCTTCGTTATAGACAGCTGGGTATGTTTGAACTGTTGCTAGGATTCGACCTTTGAGCCGCGAGTGGCCAACAAAATGTTTTACGTTGGATACTTTTTTTTTTAAAGCGAGTGTCCGAAAGGCGAGTTTCATGATGTCACTGGTAGCGAGTGACGAGAGGCAAAAGACCCAGTGAAATATCAGGATCACTGAGGTATTCTTTACTACGACATGTCTGTATTGGGCCGCATGTAAGAATTTTATCCCGGCTGTGAGGGTTAGAAGACAGGGTCTCGCGCAGACTTGGAGAGAGAATTTTTCGGTCTGCTGAAGCACTCCCCTAGGCCGTCCCCTACTCCCCTGCGACCTGTGTGTCAACGGGGTTTTGTTACAAATGCCGCTTTTATGTCCCCCGGGAACATGACTGGCTCGCCGAGACTTGAATGGAAAGCAACAGTTTTCTCTCCCTGATGTTGTGATGGCTTCGAACATAATTTCTTTTTTATTGTTATTTAATGCTAACCCATGACAGCATGCAGCCAGATCTTTGTAGCCTTCGAAGGAAAAGGTTATCGAGGTGTTAAAACGTATATATACAAATTAAATGTTTGAAAAACGGAGGGAGTTGTGGTGTGAGAGAAGGAGAGTGGAACATGACAAGAACGCCGTAAAATCGTCGCGCAGGTCCACAGTATTGCTGACTCATCTGCACACAGTTCAGTCACAACATCCATAATTAGTCGGGAGCAAATCGCTTAATGGTTTTTGTGACTTTTACCTGATTGTCACTAAAAGCTCTCCATTGTGAGTGCTCAAAATGACTTCCGGACGAGACGAGGTATTAAAAAACACACGAGAACCCACCCACCCACCCGCTCAGCGGGATACTCGTATTGACACAGAGTAGCATTTAGATTCACTTTGCTAATGGCCTTCGATCGCTTGTGGCCTGTTCACAAACCGAAATTTACCTGGGCTGGGTTTTTTTTCGAAGAGATGCCAAAAGGTACGGTGGGACAAGGTCCACAAACACAAACTGGGAATGATATCGGAGAATAGTTAGCGATGAGGACGATGACGAGAAACAAGCTCTTCCCGGCGTTGCATGAGAAGGGGTCCGTATCACGAGCGACGCGAGCAGTCAAGTCCACTTCGATCAAAGGCGAAGGGATGCCCCACGCCAGCACAGCATTTAAGAGGTTAAAGTCATCCAGTACTAAAAATATAACCAATGATTGAAACATCGATGAAGTTTATATGAATTACTAGCACAGTTAGAAAATACGAACATAAGTGTCTTATGAAACTTTTTGTCTTTAATGACTCTAATCGCAGTCGACTGACTGTCCTTGACTTACATGTAGCATTCAAACTGTAGCACCAGCGTCACCTCCGCCCCGGCTTTCACCAACGAGACCGTTTCCTCAAAATAAACTATGCTGACTTCGTTTTACAGTTCCCCCCGTCACCCCGTCCCGCGCACAAACACTCATGGCGACATTGACCATGACAACTGCTGGGATCGGTTTTGCTTCCTAATATAAACATGTTTACTACGCTTAAACTGTCTAATTATTTCAAAACGATCGTGTTTGTGTGCTACGATGATGCGTTTTCCATAAACGTTTTGCTGTCGTGTTCTGTATAAATAAGTTCCCTTTGTTGCTTGATGCTAGGCTTCTGAAACTCATTTCCCAACTGAAATGTGCTGCCATTCAATACGTTAAGGGGTGAGAGATTCAGTGGTGAACCTGTAACATGATCACATCATCTTGTCCAGATGGCAGCATAAAGTAAATTTATCGACTCAATAAGCCAGTCTGTGCACGCAGTCCATGTACAGGAGGATACAGGCTTGTAGCTTGCTTGGTTGCTTTCTTTTTTCTTTCTCTTTCTTTTTTCTCGATTCTTTCTGTCTTTCTTTCTTAATATCTCTTTCTTTCTCGTTTTCTCTTTTTTATTCCTTCCTTCTTTCTTTCTCTCACACAGATACTAAGCACAGACGAACGCACGCGCGCGCACACACACACACAAACACACATTTATATACGTCTACAGCCAAGAACAAAGAGAATCATGCTGACAGTAGAGCTAGGCGATGAAAAGGACACTAACGAAGGATCTTGTGATTGACGAAGTGGGCCAGGACGGAATGAAAGCTTTCAAATTACATTAAAGCCTCCTCAAAAACAACCTGATGATGTGGCTTCCATTGACTGTAGTTTGTCGACGTGCGAAGAATCAACGAGGATGCGCACAATCAAGAAAAAGGAAGGTGATCGTTTACAAGTCAGGCAGAAAAAAAGACAGAAACTAACAGAGAAAGAACAGACGGAAGGGCGGAACGACAGATTGAAGAGTACAGAGCAAAAGAAAGAAAACGAAAGAATAGATAGACTAACAGACGAAAAGACGGAAACAGAAAAGTAAAGTCACGGAAATAAATAAAGAAAGACAGACCGAATTGACGAGTGGACAGACGAACAGAAAGCCACATCTAGACAGAGGATTTTCACTAATGATAGTAATTTATTAATTTATACCCCCTCGTATCTTAGTTTAAAAAAGGGGGTTCCGATACCCTGACTGAGTTACAGTCGAGCGTCAATGATTAAGAGCTGGCGGTCCATACGGCACAGCAGCTCACATCTGATGCACCTTCCGCTCCAGCAGCTGAAGTCATGCGATGTTGGAAGAAGATCAAACGCCACAATTATCGCTCTGCGGTTGTACCCGTAGCGCCAAAGAGGACTGACAGTACAGAACATACGGTCCTCGTGTAAGGCTCGGCTTTAATGCCAATCGATTGGCAGCTTAACAGGGTGCCTCGCGGCATCCCCCATAAATGCTGAAGTCACATTACTGTCCCTCTGTCCTGCTCGGCGAAACAAATTCTCTCTGTCAGCATTTGATCCTCACAACCCTTGTCCCTTCCCTGCGTTTCCCGCCATTCCAGCGTTTGGCTTAGTTAACCTGTTCGCTGTCCCCAGCCATTCAGTTTTGGGTTCTTAGACTTCACTGTGTTGCTGTAAGGAGTCTGATGGTGTTGTTTATCTAATACTCATTTTCAGATCGATAACAATAACTGTTGAAGGTATTTCAGTATACTTTCATTTTTAAGTTATTTCTGATAATTCTATTTTGTTTTGATCGACATGTGGGAGTAAAGCGAGCTTCTTTCTTTTTTTCTTTCCGTGGTTTCCTCATAGTGAGCACAGGTAACATGCTACCACTCAAAAGGTCAGCTTCTCTCTGCGGTCATTGTTTAAAAGCTTGTTATTGCGTGACATGAAATAGAGTAAAAGGCATCGCACAGAAATATAACAGTTTAAAAATGCTACTTAATCTTCGAATCTGCAAGATATTGCTTTTCGTTTGTTTTCTGACCATTGTCTTATGTCTTTGGTCCGTACGTGCATGCGTGAGTGAGCGTGAACGTGTGTTCGCGGGTACACGTGTGAAAGAGCTGGAGAGATAAAGGAGTTATATCAGACAGAAGGCCGTTGTATTAATACAATACAATCTGACTAGAAATCTAACGCAAGCAGTCATTGGCCCATCTCGTCTTATCAACGCACAAATGCGGAGAAGACTTCACCAACAGACATGACACCAGCCGCGCAATAAAGCTGTCCCGCTCGCCAATTTGTCATGTCTTCGACAGACAGACAGAACGCGGCAGCCTGGTATGAGCAAATGAAATTCCCAGTCGCCTCATGACACAGTCTTAGACTTTTTATTATTTTTCCCGCATCAGCGCTAGCTTGTCTGGGCTTGTTTTCTTGACAAGGCTATCAACCTGGCATGCAAGGCCAGGACGGCCGATATCGGGCAGACAATTTGAGACCCTCGGCCGACGCTGGCTAGCATGCTGGGATGAAACTCCGCCTACCTGGTGAGGACTGTGGTGTACCGCGGCTGTAGATCGCCAGTCTGACTGTGTTATGCGTTAAACAGACATTCTCTCAACGTGTTTCGTGGGGAAGCTTCTCTCCTTTATCTTCTTAGTTTCTTTTTTCTTCACTTTAGAGTTAGTACTGTCCGTTGGTTCTTCTTTGTTTTTGATTTCGTAGTGTTCTTTTTCGCTCTTGTTCCGGCCTCCTTTCTGTGCATGTGTGAGAACATCGCTTCTCTCGTTGTTGTGAGTGTTGTCGCCTATCTTTCTTTCTTCACGCATGCAGTTAGTTAACAACACAACTCGAAGTGCATGAAGTGCTTTTTTCAGTGTAGGCAAAGTGGTGGTTGGGAAAGTGGGGGTGGGGGTGGGGGGTCGGGTTCGGGAGAGAGAACAGAGAAAGAAAGGTGAAAGGGAAACTGAGAAAACAAAGAGGGGGGGGTGGGGGAGAAAGAGAGGAGGACGAGAAAGATTTTTTTGTCGACCATCCTAAGGATCCGCAGCGCCTTGGAAAAAAGTTCAACGGAAACTTCGCTAGGCCTATCGCTGTGCCTGCCATCAGGACTGGTTGTAGCCCTACATGGGGAAGGTTGGGGTGGGGGGGAGAAGAATCCTAACGATAACGTGGTCAAGGAGGGCGCGTGGTGACCAGATGCCCTCATCCCGCTCCTCCGGAGGAGACTTCGGGACAGACAGCAGTAAGAGGCCAGCAAATACAAGGCAATGTCGGACCATACTCTGAACTTGTCCGCCGCCAGCTGGCCCTTGATGGAGTACCGTCCTTTTGAAGTCCCACCTATCCAGCCACCGCCGCTGTAATGCTGACCATTTCCCTGTCAGCTTTGCAAGGAGCATCCTTCAATAGATACAAATGCTGTAATCGCGCAGCTGCCGGCTTATCGTCTACGTGACCCTTGCAACAGTTTTGTGGCCGTACAGACTGTGCACGTTCCAGGTACGTGGAGCCAGTCAGCGGATATCTTATAGTTTCCGCAAGCAGGACAGTTTCAATTTGTACCTCCAGAGGTCTCTCGTAGACATAAAAGCACTCTTCCCTGTACCTAGATCGACGAACAGACGAGTTTTTCGGAGGCTGGCAGATATTCCAGGGTCGAAGTCCTTCTTTAACCTCCCGTCCCCCTTATACGAGCCCTGGTTATTTCAGACGAAAATCATCGAAATATTCTCGTGGAAGCAGAAATCAACGAGCGTAGAGACAGAGAGTGGAAGTCTGATGCAATGAAAGCTGGATTTCTATCTACTACAAGGCTCCCCACTGAAACCTGGGCTCTGGATAATAATGATACGTAACGTAATGGTCCCAGAGAGACATCGCATGCTGGGACGGCATGCAGTTTCAAATGTTTTCCGACACTTTTCATCGTCCAGTTCATATTTAGAAGAGAATCTGCTATTAGAAGAGATCTGCAAATAAAACAAGAGGTCAAAGACCGGAATCGTAGGCCTATCTTAGTTTGTGATGTGTTTGGCGTACGCCAGCACTAGGGATTCGACAGATCTGGCAGTTAGCGTTTCTATTTGCTCGCTTTGTCGGAACTAGTGATGGCGGACAGTGTTAATGATAGGTATTTAATTCTTGATTTACATTGCACCCAGATGCATTGTTCTAGGGGACACCATTATGCACATTGCAAGAAATCCGGCGTGTTGCATCGCGTGTATGACCCGGCTTGACTTCCAGTCCACTGAATAAGGGTTTAGGGGGGACTTCGAGGTCGGAAATTAAAGGATTGCTCTCGGGAGTTAATGAACGAATGAACCTCCTACCTCTGTCCGCCTAAAGAATGAAGTCAATTTACCAGTACGGCTTGTCGGCGTCCACTTTTGACCTTGCTGGAGAAGAGAAACGGCTGCTGGGTTTGCTAATCTGTTGGCGAGGACGTTTACTGACTTGGAAGTTTCAGTCTGCAGAGTAATAACGCTGGCTATTGTTCCTGTGGAAACAGGGTCGAGGGCTTCTGGATTTAGTCTATGATGGACCGGACGAACGTATTCATCGCTTTGTCGTCGCTTGATCGACTAATATTTCACAAGTCAGACACGTGGGTAAAAGAATGCGGCGAAGAGCTGCCTGTGATCATGGCGTGATATATCTAGTCTGTCTGATCTCGCAACAAGGTTGGATTGAGAACTACTTCTGATATATTACGCGCAAGTTGAGTGTGTATGCTTATGTGGGTGTGGGTGTGTATGTGCATGCAGTATGTGTGGGTGTTCTCGCGCTCACGCGCGTGCGTGTGCATGGATGAGCACGGTTACAATCAGAGAAGGAGAGAAAGCAGCCGGGCAAACATCATAAACATAACATGTAGACATATATGATGTCAGAAAACAGCAGACGTACATAAAAATATGGTGTGAAATATAGAGCGAAACGTAACTGCAACTGCCCAATGTTCAAATTCTTTTTCCACGCCAGGACATAGGATCACGCTTTAGTGTCACGGCGCTGGCCTGACTACCTGCGGACTTATTGCCTCGGGTATTTGTTTGTCAGTACACCTGTTCCAAGAAGTGGCTCCACGTCGTACACTCAAGTCTTACAAAGCAGTAGTGGCGGTGACCTTCAAATGAATGAGAACTGATCCAATTACTGTGAACAGCCTTCCTTCTCGTTATCCGCATTCCGGATTCAGTTGTGACCAGCAGTAGCCGTTGCTAGCGTGAACCCTTATTAGGGACAGTAACTGAAGACAGCCTGCGACCTCATTAAGAAGAGCAAGTGAAGCTAGCTTGTGACCTAATTAGCGAAGGTAGGCGATCGACACATCATGCTCACGTGCACTCTGGACATCCAAGACGGCCCCGTCAAACAGACATGTCAGCGTGCAAGGGAGATTACCGAGTTGTGGGCTAAGCTCCTTAATGGGAACAAACTCTGGCAAACGACAGCCTGGGGAGGATATGGCTCCTTGGAGGTTCCAAAGAGAAGCCGGCATGGGACGGAAAATGGTGTGGAGCAGAGGCTGGAGGCCGGAGGTTGGAGGCGCAAAGGCCCGAGTGTGGTGCTTCCGCGGGAATTATGTTCTCTCGGCTTCCTGAGAGCAGGGGGTCAGACCAGGAGAGTGTTTGCGCGAAGTCAGCGAGGTGAAAGCTTATTCTCTCTGACAGCGAAAGAGCTTGGCGGAGTAAGCCTGAAGCTGATGTCCTCTGTGCAAGGTGGTAGGAAACAAACCGGTTCACCTCGACGACGCTTTCTGAGACTAAGAAATGCTAATATGCTAACTCTCTTTATGCTGAAGTAATTCTGCGCAATCAAAGAGCTAACGAAAAATGTAAAACCCTCGTTAAATTTAACAAAAATATTTCTTTGCGTCCACTTCGTTCTGTTTGACGCTTTGAAATGAAAGTCATCGTAAAATTCTCTGTTGTTCCGACTTTCTTTTAATAAAACAAATATTAAAACCACTGCCCTGTCCCGTATTTACAGTAACTAAAGGAAATAGCGGAAGGCGAAAAGAAATTGCAAAGCGTACATATCCTATTCATTTTTATTGCCCCTTGCTTGCTTCAAGAGACCGTAAACAATAATTTGGAGGTTTCTCGCTATTTTTGAATCGTTTTTCTTGGTGTCTCACGCAGAGGCTAGAAGCAACGCGGCAACTTCTAGGGCATCAGCTGACCCCGAGGTCTGCACCTGTTCGAGTTTCAGAGATCCCTATGTGCATCTTGTTTGTAACCACGTCCAAGATGTCTAGGTTTCGGATCCAGTTTTCGCAACGCCGAATGACAACCCGAAAGGTAACAAAGTCCTATCCAGACACAACAGTGACGTCACGAGAATGACACATTACCCCGACGATCAAAGACTCTATAACTGCATCAGGCGCGCAGGATGTAAAACAAACATTTCAGAGAGGGAAGAAAAAGCAGACAAGGAGCCCGAGCAAGCAAAAGGAATCTTGCCAAGTTATCTCTACCAACGAACCTTTCCTCGACATACCTAGACTCATTTCCTACATCCTGTTTGCAGTTCAGCTGTTCTTAATTGAATGACGTTTCATGTTCCAAGCGGGCTTGTTTTTTCTTTTTTCTACAAGGTCCGAGAAGTGAGATCTGAGACTTCATATGCTATGTTTGACTTAGCGTCACTAACCTAAACTTGTCAGTCAGTGACTACTGCCCACCATCGGTTTGCACGCTGTTTGCATGGATGACCTGAAATTATTTAACCCGGCACTGTCCTGGAGCGTTTTTAGAAAGAGGTTTGGTGTTTGCCATTCCGGCCCTGTAAGCAGTCGTATGGCCCGTTCGTCCGCGGTGATTTTATATATATATATATTGACAGGCTACACGAATGCCTGTGCTAACAAGCCGTCTTCTTGGAAACAGAGACCATGTGACAGGCGAGTCAACTTTGTACACGGTCAGAGTCGCTTTGCTGATCAGTGGAGCCCTTTCGTCAGGCAAGCAGACGCCGTCTGACATAGGTTTGCTCGGGGAAGCTGCGGATATGAGTTTATCACGAATTTATCGACTGTTCGACGCAGTAGTCCATTCAATCCATAGGTCTCACCTAACTAGGTTCTTTGAACTATTGCACCGCCCTGTATTTTGAAAGAGAACAATCGAGCTTATAGAACCTCCCTGTCTCCCCTCTGTATATATATATCTCTCTCTCTTTCTCCCTCTTCTGAATTTCCCAATGCCTCGCATGTCTCCTACATGCTGACATCTGCCAATCATCCCAATCTGCAGATGCAGGAACGGAGTACCCTCCCTTTGTTTTAAAATGTCAAAGGGCACGAGCCCCGTCTGTTCATAGATCACTCCTTGCTGAATAGCTAAAGACATTTTGATTGGAAACTCTGACGGGCACGGGACGCCTTCCGCAAAATCGGTCTTTGTGTTCTGCTGGAGATTCGATCCCAAACAGGGGAAGTTCGTGTGACACGACCTTGATCTTTTTTCCCGAACCCAGCAACTGCACATTATTAAAGCATTTAAGACTACTCAGCCTGTAGAACAGGCGGCTTGTCATACTGTTTCTGTTTCGGTAGTGGGTCTGCAGAAGGTAGAAATTATAGTTTGTGACACATGTAGACTTGGCTATTCTGTCTGTCTCGTGTAAAACTGTTGCTGCCAGTTCTGTTGTTTTCGTTTTACGCAAAGGTGAGACAAAGCAAAGGAGAGCGAGCCAAGGAAGGAAAAGCAGAGGAAGGAAGGGCAAGGAAAGGCAAGGAAAAGAAAACCATAAAAAGGCATGACGTGAGGCACAAGACACATTTTAGTAAACCTTTAGAAGCAACTTTAAAAAAAAGGGCTGCACGCGATCCCTTACTGTGTTCCGGTATTCTCGCCTGGAAGACACTACAAAAAGAGAAGCCAAGCTGTTAAGATTTATCTGTAACAGGTCAGGTCGTTATCAAATTTCGCGACAGCTGGCAGGTCTGCTATGGACGAGATGGAGAAGAAATGATGAGAACAAAGACTGAAAAAGAGGTGATCAAAAGATGAGAAAAGAGAACCAAGACAGCGGAAATAGTTGAGGACGGACAACGGATGAAGAAGAGAAAGACATCCACACAGAGACATGGATTTTATTTAGAGAAGTCATCCAGCCAGTGCTGCGTGAGATGGCTTCTGACATAATTGGGATCTTGCCTCGGATCATTAGCGGTGCATTTGCGTTTTGTGGTACACAAAAACCAAGCCATAACAAGGTGCCGCCTGTTAGAATGCAATCGCGGAGTATTTCAAACACACTGCCCAGTGGTTACATCATAATCGTATTTACAGCAGAGAACGTATAGCTCTGTAGCAGATTATCCCCCAAAGGTGCGATTAACCAGATAACACCTCTAATGACTGCGTGCCCGTTATAGCATTCAACTGCATAACGTTTTCTATTATTTACGCAGTAATTGAATTCGCCTTCGGTGTACTGACTTTAGAAGCCCAGATGACTTAACAGTACAAACCTAAAAAAAAACCGCTGACAGTGCAGTACCGAGTGACGACAGCACTGCATTTAAAACCTAAATCCTTTTGCCAATGGTTGCTTTATTGTGCCGCGCATGTGCAGAATAAAATAGACTGACCGCATGGGCCGATGGCTTGAGGTGTTGGGGGCGCGAGGGGAAGGGGGGGGGGTACGCAACAGATGTGTTGGGGTCGGAGTATGCTTCCCCGACCCCAACACATCTGTGGATATATTGTTAAAGGTGCTGAAAGGCACGCATCTAACGCACACTCTAAGTTTGAAGGGGTCGTTGAAGGGATAGCACTGAAGTTTTCGCAACCATGCAACGCGATAACAACTGGAGTGACAGCCAGTTACGGAAAATAGTTCTCTGGTCGCGCATGCATTTCAGAATTGGTGAGGCGCGCATAGGCATATCTCAAATTTTCCAAAACTTTCATTCGTCAAAGTACAAAAGATGGGAACTAGGCTATAACTAAAAAAAAGCGTTGGGTAGTGGTCCAAAAGTCAATAAATCAATGATCATTACAAGTAAATTACGATTATATTTTTTTAGTTCTAAAAGAAGGCGATTTCTGACTAGTTCGCATAGGTGTCGCTATTTGGGTATATTGGCGAGAAACATCAATGTATAGCTTGTTACGTGGATCGGTTGTTCCAGGGTTGTCAGGTGGCCTTTGCTTTGGGCCTAATACGTTATAGATCCAAGTCTAAGGTCAGAGCATGGACATCAAGAGTTATACACAACGATACACAACGAAACAACTATGGAAGGTACTTTTCCTGGAATGGCAATTTCTCCCGGGTGCAGATCACTTCGCCCTATATTCGGCCCGCTATCGAAATGCAAAGCAACACCTGCAAGCGCGAACATCCAGCATGCTCACCAATTTCAGGAGGCAGTATCAAATTGTTTCAAATTTTCGCACTTGCAGACATGGTTGTGCATACTCATTGCGTGTTTCGACGCCATCTGTCTTTTGTAACGCGTTTTGTAAATGTGTGAATGAATGGATCCGAGGCCCTAGGATGTTCAGTGGTAGCAAACTAATGTCATGAAATATGTATGGTATGAATGCTTTAGAAGACTGTTCATACAAATCATCTCAAAGTTTATTTACTGGAGCTGGCTGGAAATAAACGTGCCACTGATGAATGTTAACACACACACACACACCCCGACACACACACATATATACATACACATGTAAAGCAATCAAAACTTCAGGTGAGAACTGATGTCACCTGTTGTTAACAGCAGTGATAGGTGTTGGAACAAAGAGTCTTTACAGCTTGGACTTGTATTTCACACTCCTCTAGCGGAGGTTTGACGAATGCGAGTCATATACGGAACACGTACATAGCGGTTATAAAACGGATAGAGTAATAGGAAATTATATTTTTCTAAATGACAAAGCTGACATCCTGTAATAGATACTGTTTTCATAAGTTAAGACTAATCCGCTGTCAGTAAGTAACCATCATTAATAGACGTTTTGCAAACCTGGGCATTGAAATTGTCCTTTTGAGGTAAGGTACACATGGGCTAAAATAACAAGTAGTTTACATTTTTTTCTGTTGACGACCAGCCAAATAAGAAATTTAAAAAAAGAAGTAACGTAACTAGGTGTTTTTTGTCTTTCAATCACAATTTTGTTTTAGGTTTGTTTTCTGTAACGGCCTGTCTCTCGTCCTCTTTCTCTCTTCATCATTCTGAAAGAGTAATCTTAGTTCCGATAAATCATACAGACTTGACTGTCAGAAGCAACTAAGAGCTCAGCGTTTGAAAAAGAAGGCATAATATTTGTTCCATGACCGAGGCTTTTCCGTTTGTCAACTGTTTCTTACACTTTCTCGAGGGAGTGGACTCGTCATAAAATACAGCCTGTGTGTCAAATCTTGATCGAAGAAAACATTGCTTCCCTCAGCATTTACTTTTGCTTGTCTGCCATGAAGACCGACCTGCATGCTTCCATTAAGGCACGTCCGGTTCAATGGCCAGCAATTTATATTTCAGGCTTCTGAAATCTAGAATTAATGCGTTCGCACTCAGAACAAAATAGTTTAGACAAAAGTTGCGTCGCTGCTCCGTTTGGTTTTCTGTTGTCTCGGAAGGAATCCTTCGTCAGGGTATTTTACACAATTATCTAGACACCCCAAGATAAATGTCGTGCTAAATCGATATGTTTGACAACAGCTTTACTGCACATAAAACATACGAAGTTGCCATCAACAGTCCAACCGTCTCCAAGGAAGACAAGTGCCGCCCAGTAGCCATACCTCTTCTGGAATAGATTCCACTAAAGAACAGCATGGCAGGGCTAAAACTTCTTGTGATATCGTAGTTTCTGGAAGCTCCATTCTTTCTTTACATTCAGATATTCAACAGAAACGATGACATCGTATTTTTTAAATTTACTTCGGGAGCTTAAACAATTGCGAAAGTTTGAAAAACACCTGTGCTTCTAATTATAGTACAGTCTGGTATACGCGCAGCGGGTGAAATTTTAAGATCAGGGAACTTAACGAGAAAAAGACCTCTCAGCTTGAACGCTTTCATTGGCATAGGGAACCCGACGGGGGAACCTCAAACTCCCTCCCCTCCCCTCAAACCAAGTTTTGTAAAGAGACTCGAATATCCCTAGCCCCGACATCATTCATCCCGAGAAATCAGATACTTGCAGATGGAGCTGCGGTGCCTTGTGATTGAATGGGACATTGTCAGCCCTCCGAAAACAAACACTACTATAGCTAAGACTGGCAAGTCATTTATAGAGAAAAAATAAAACCTGTTTTACCCAGATCATGTGGTAACTAGGTTTGGTCTAGTTTCTGAATACGATTACCGATGCTGTTTCAGTCATTGTTATGATGGAGTAGTGTGTCTTACATTCAGTCTGAAGGACCGTCAGAAACCAACCATTACCCATAGGACAGCGCGCTGTGCGTGTTTAGTGCGCATGTCCACATATTCTGCGGATCTTCTTCGTCTCCCTATTCTGTGAATACAAACCAGATGTCCTCGTGGCCAAGCACCTCATTTCATCTTGTAGTCGCCCTTTGACCTCAGCGCCAGGTTTGCTGGCCGTGACTCCGATGTTTTGGCCACGTCTGATATTAATCATTATGGTGCTGGTTGGTTAGCCACCACAACACCCACCATGCTGCTATCATTCAGATATAATGAATGAACAGGGTTCTCTGTCATGTCATCCATCTATTCTGCTTTTTAAAAAATGAGTAGCAGTAATGAAAACGTGTGAATGTGTTTATCTCCAACATAGGCGCACCCGCACAGAAGTTACCAAAAAAAATCATTTGCGATCGGAACTTCGTAACGTAACTCGGATCCGTAGAGTTCTTTGTGTTCTATGGAAAATTAAGCGACATTTTTTGATGGCGGTTGCGACCATAATTTGTTAACTGTTTATTGTCTCCATATTCCATTACATTTCTGTGAAGCTTTCTGCAGCCAGATTGCCCTTCAACCATTTTTGAAAACCCTTCCTTAACTTTCCATCTGAGTGCGAGTTAACAGGTTTACTTCTAATCTGATTTCATGTTCGTCTGTAAAGATTGCCTTATCTATCCAGTATCAGATGACAATTCAAAGCGCCTATGAAGAAAATTGACAAAAACTTTTTTTTAGAAATTAATCATTTTGATAGCAAAGTGAAGACTTTTTAAAAATTAAAAACCGTGGATTTTTCACATTTGCGTTCCGTGCTTGCGTGAATGTGTTGGGTCAGCAGATGGCATAAAGCTTTCCATGCCCACACTTCTGTCGGCAGCAAAATAGGGGAAAATTCAGGACAACCGATGTCACGCTGATTGAAACTGGTATTTTGGCTGCTGGCAAGGCTTCTCCATTGGCATAGGTTCTCATGGTGATTGAAAGGAAGAATGAGAACAAAGTAATGGGATATGGATAATTTTTCTACCGGAATGAACGACAAAAGGTTGCCTGAGACACTTTTTTGTGAAACGCTTCATACGTAGCATTTTTTGTAGTCTTTCCTCGGTGACGTTATGAAGTGGCAAGAACACACGTATCTGTCTGGGCAGAAGTTTAACAACGTCACGGAGAATGTAGGAGATGTGAATACGGGAGTATGAACGGTGTCGGGGTGAGCTAAGTTTCCTGGATATCGAGGGCCAAGGTATGTAAAGGACTCGATGAATAAATAACAAGTCTAACCGTTCCGCTTGATATTTTCACAACTTAGCACACAGAGAGAGAGAGAGAGAGAGAGAGGGGGGGAGAGAGAGAGAGAGAGAACCGCTTGTCTTTCGCAAACCTTCAAACCAATAATTAGCAGCTTAAAGGTTTCCATAAAAATCCACAAAGCTGGTGTGTCTATATCTGTAAATATAAAATTTATATACACGCGCGAGCGTGCGTGCGTGTGTGTGTGTGTGTTTGGGGGGGGTGCCTTGGTCGTGTTTTCGTGCATATTCCTACACAAATGTAGCCTATTTACGTAAGGTCTCAATTCATAAAAAATTGTGCGCATGCGAGTGCTGACGCATGTTAATTACCAATTTGGCTTGCAAATGACAAGCAAAAGAATTTAAACCCATCAAAAATACCCACGCATCTCACACTATATCATTGTCGATCTCGTCGCAAAAAAAGAGAGTAAAACGAAAAAGAATCCAAAAGAAAAGAAAAAAAATCCCCTGGTCTGGGGCTCTTCAAAATGTAAGCCAAAGATCTAGACACAATTCTCTATCTCATTAGGGGCCTTCAGAAAAACAGTGTACGTGGGTGTGAAGACAATTCTGTCAAGACTCCGGAAGCATTGTAGAGTGGCGAGACTAACACTCTGTCTATCAGTGAGCACTTTGGTGTCTTAAGTTAACACTTTATGTCTCTAACTTCCGTCAAACGAGAGAGCGCGTGTCCGACCTGTTAATTTTAAGTTACAAGCTGAGACATTTCAGATCGCAGTATACAGCGCCTTTCACCTTCAATTTCCTGACAACTTCGGCATGAACAGATTTTAGTGCACTGCCTAGATACCTTTGTTTAGCGTGCAGATCGTTTCTCGTGTATGAATGTGCTTAACGTCATGGCCGGTTCATTCATTATAAAACAATATGGAGGTCTGGTAACCGAACCGGTTAAAGGTCATTCTTAACCGGACGAGGTTGAGAACTGTGATCATAGCTTTAGATCTCGTCTTAGGTACTCATGTTTCTTTTGGATGCGTATAATCTAGTGCTGGCTTTCATGAGCGTTCGTATCCCCAGTTCACACATAAAAGTGTACGTAAAATACACAGAAGGAAGGTCCCTAAGACCAATTTTATGATCGGAAGTGCAGATACATGGTCATACAAGCCAGCCCAGGGCCTGCTAGTTGACAGGACATTGCATGAGTTGCTGAAGCCCCCCTCCTCCATAAATCCCAAGCAAGCAAGCGAACAAACTGGGTGCGGGAAGATTAAATATAGTTAGGATAACAGTCACGACTCTATGGAAATGATCGCTCCCTCCCTCCTCCCTCTTGCCACACTCTCATTCGTCTGTGCGTGCTTCTTTCCCCAACCCAACCCCCACCCCACCCCCACACAGAGCGCATTCTGCTTAATTAGACATTAATCAACCCCTGTTGGTTTGTCCTCACTGTAATGAATGTCTCGGTCAAGTCCTGGCCATTTCGTATTATTATCAATGTCCCCGTCCCTTTATCTCTCCAGCACTCTAAATCTCTTCCTCATTATCATTCATATCGCTACCTTTTACTTTCCCGTTCATTCATTCATTTGTTTTGTCCTTTCTATCCATGTATCCATTCATATCGTTACTTCCCCATTTTTTAAGTTTCTTCCTTCTTATCCATCTCTCTCTCTCTCTCTCTTCCACCACTCTTTCTTTCAACACTCTTTCCCTCTCAAACCCACACGCCTTCCGTTGGTGCGGCTAGGCAATATCCTTTCGACACAACACATGGCTTAAGTCAAATCTATTTTAAATCTAGCCTCAGGCACATTTTCTTGCCGTAAAATCCCCAATCTGGTTTCTACCGCCGATGAGGCGACTGCAGCCAACTGTCCAGTTCCAGCAATTCTAGCAATTAAGAGCTAAATCAGGCTCGAAAACACGAAAACCTCTGGTCACAGCCAAGACTGAACGGCTACAGAAATCAGAACCAAAGACGCTCATCGATGTAATTAGTTGCAAGACAACAGTAGGTGAAAACAGAACATTTCCTCTGTTTCGATGAAAATTTGTTAACAAAGTGTTAACAAATGTAAAAAGTCTTCTATTTTATTTTCTTAACAGAAAACATCACGGAATTAACTAAAACGACGTTATTTTGCGGTCTGAAGGAGTATCGATGTAATCCATGCTAACAAATTCTCTTGGAACTGTGATAAGCGATCGCCTCGATAAATGAATGTCTGGAGAGCCTATCGTTTTCTCAGCATTTGTTAATTTGTATCCAGTCTGTCCGATGGCGACACTGTGGCAATACCTTATTATTCCTGTGATTTTTTTGGTTAAAATTCCAGATCCATTTGTTTTCTGAATCCTGAACTAATCTTATTTAAGAAAAACGGTGTTTTGGCACCAGTGACGCCAAGATGCAGACTCTTTGAGCCCACAAACAAAAAACTTTTTCAGCAAATAATCCTTCTCTGTACGTGTACAGACATAACACGCAACTGTGTGCAGTTCTGAGCGATTTTAATAGCAAAATTGTTAGAGCTGTTTGTGTCCACTAGCTGACAAGCAAGGGGACAGAACCAAACGTGATATAAAGTTTTGTCCTCAAAGTCAGCGTTTGAAACTTTTCAGTCTACCCTCTGGATTTTACTTGAAGTACAGATTACTGTGTGATGCTTGTTAATGTTTGAAGGGCGGCATCACTGACGCTGGGACAATACGTGAATCGAATTATATGTGCGTCCAAACAAGCCGAACGCCAGGCAACGTGATGGATGGAATCCGAAGTGAAAGAAAGCAGGCGCCAATAGTCACATGGGTTAGAAAGAAAATCCTGCGAAAAAACCGTCCTGGAAATTGATTCTGGTAGACTGCTTCTGCAAAGTCCTGGTGCTAGCCAAAGTCAACGATGACACCCGGGAGATAAATCTTTCTTTAAATACGAGCACAGCCGATGGGAATTAAGCTTGTCTTGGGGCGACTTTCGAGAACTCTGGGGGAACTAATGCTGGCTTCCTACATGCTGTGCATTTTAAACGCAGATGTTCACGCATGGGGGCAAAGTTTAAGAATTCCCCCTTCCTCGAATTTCACCCCCCCCCAAATTTTTTTCCATTATAAAGGTGTTTTATTGCATAATCCTAACATTCGATCGTTGAATCCTCTTGTATTTTTAACTTAAAATAGAGGTTATTAAATAGTCAAATAATGAGAATAGAGGATAGAATATAATTAAAAACGAGCAATGTGCACTTTAAAATTGTAAACCAAGTACGAAAAAGGGGGTTCTAGTTTTATTTTCCACCCACAACACAGTAATCGTTATGTTCATTCAGTTCTTTATACCTTTTTGCTTGTTGGGCGGCAACGCAGAATTTTCACTTTTGACTGCATACAACCTTAGCCCATCAATATAATCGCAGATTTGACCACATAGGCATACAAATGAGCTACGCAAGACAGTCAATCACATTCCCAATCTGTCTCGAACAGCGCTATAACTCTGTGCCCATCAAAGCACAGCCGACGTCCACAAGGACAAATTTCGATTAAAGCTTTGTCCGGTTAAGAAGCCTTTTTCCAAAACTCGATTGACAGTTTCTACAAATGCTGGCGCACCAAAGCGCTATTGTACCTCTTCAGCATAGCCACCCCACCAGTCGATTACAGAAGCGAACGAAAGCAAAATAAAAAGATAATTACTATATCGCGTTGTTCTTTAGCCCTTTCTTTCTTTCTTTCTTTCTTCTTCTTTTTCTTTTCATTTTTTTTTTGAGCATGCACGTTCGAGTGCCTTACTCTCGTGCGGCATGGCATAAAGGTTCCCGTTAAGTAAAGTTCACCACGCTTCGCTTTGCGATACAGACACTTCTTTTTTTTACTACTCTGCAGAGTTCTTCACAGTTCTTCACGACTTAAACAGCGCGGAGTCTTTGATCAGAGCTATTTTGCCCTGGTTATCTGCAGTGTCTGGTCATCACATGGCATGCTAGATTAGCTAGCTCATCGTGTCGTGACAATCGTTATTTCAGGTTCCGACTGAAGACGGGGAAAGGATCTGTGTGTTCTAGAACGGTATCACAGTAATCAATTTGCTGCAGGGGCGTAACCTTACTTTCGCACTTGCAGTCAGAGCGCCAGGCATGGTAAACTAACTTTTATACTTACTGCACCACCAGTCACCACGAATATTTCTGCGAGACAGCCTCTGTGGTCTACCTGTTTAAAGCGCCCCCTTCCGAGGCGGGAGGTAGGCGGTTCGTACCCTGGCCGAGTCACACCTAAACTGGCAATCTTGCAACTGCCCTGCCAGACACCGGACACTGTAAGGAACAGTACTAGGAATGGTTTGCCCCGCGTCAGCATAATGTGACTGGATGGAACTGGAGTCTGTGTTGCGACAACAGTTCCACGTGTGGTAAGCACATTAACTTAAGTTGTCTAAGCAACACTGTCCTGATACGCACCTAGTTTGCGGGGAACATCAAACCAACCAACCAGCATATTTTTGCTAGCTATGTCCTCAGAAAAACAGTTCATTAGAAAATAACCCAGGCTCAATTCAGCGTCACACCCATCCCACTGCTAATTAAAATAGTTTACTTTATTTCTTTCATATATTTAGTTTTTTTTAATTTCTCGTTGACAAAAAAAAATTCTTTTTCATCGCATGACCTTGAACATAGACTGGGTTTTCATGTGGGTTGAAAAATATTTTCCGCGCATGCATCTACATTTTCATTTATAAATTTTTCGTCGCAAAATATTCCAGGACAACGTTCAAAAACAAATGAACTATTTTTTCTACGTAAATATAGCACTCTGTATCAATATTCCTTACGGACAAATCCTGATTATTTCGGGTTATGGTCTGCCGTGACAGGTGATCTCTGAAATATGTTCCTTTTCTCTCCCCACCAATATCAAATTATATTTGCATTCCCATTGACAGTTTTTGTTGTTGTTCTTTATATATATTATCTTCCGATCCTTCCTAACACATAGCATTCTCTGTGTTTTTGGTGTCTCAAAATGTTTCACTGTTTCTTCGATTCTGTTAACCTGCTTTCCGCTCCTTTTAACACGAATTTCACTCACTTGTTCAAAATAAACTCCTTTTTAAAGAAATTTTCTTTTTGTTTTGAATCTTTATATAAAATAGTGTGTTTCCATGATTTCCGTTTAATGCACCATTTCACACACATAATTGTAAATTAGATCGTAATGTTCACAGATTGAAATAATGTTGGATTCTGATATCGCCACACAGCCTGGCAGTTTCGCTTTTTCCCCCACTGATATTTGTGTTTGGTTAGCAAGCGATTCCAAATTGCTTTCGTTTTTTTAATCAGAATGAGGCCATACGTATAAATCTGCCTCAATATTAGGAGGAATACATGTACCTCAATGTGAACCGTGGGTGGAAATCTACAGATGTTTGAACAGATATGACAACTCATCATATGAAGACTTCATGTCTGTCTTTCCCTAAACTAAATATGTTGTAACAATAACGGTCTTCATCGGCTTCATGCCACTCACAATGTGGGAGAGAAATGACGCAACGTTTATTTCCTAGTTTTTCTTTTCGTTCTTGAGAAAAACATTTCAAGCATGTTCATATTTCAAGTTTAGGATATCTAAGCAGAGAAACATTTTCCATATCGAATATGGTGAATATTCACGCCAAACTTATCCATTTACGTGTCACAGTTTTCCAGAAAAATTACTTCTACATCAAAATATAAGTGCGTTTAATCCTGAATATTTTCTCAATAGCCCTACTTTTGTTGTCTCTTCTGCTTTCCAAATTATTTACCACTTCCTCCCCAAAGCCTTACTTAACATTTCTTTCAAAATAAATACCTTTATTATTGACGGTGATTATATGTTAAGGTATATCTAGCTTTGTAAATGCCTTATTGTGCTAACGGGGTTGTCACAGTGTTGGTTGCGTAGGTGTTTATTGTGGGCCGGTATAAACGCTGGAGGAAGAACGCTGTGCGTGCGTGTGGGTGTTAGAGAGATAAAGAGAGAGAACAGAAGAAAGCGTATGCGTACGTGTTTGCATGAATCTATTCCACTTGAGTGTGTGTGTATATATATATATATGCAAATATATATACATATTCATGCATGAGTACAAACACGCGCCCATGCATACACATACACTCACAAAACACGTATGAAATTGGACTTGGGCTATGTTTTGCTGAGAGAATGAGAGATTTCACCTTATGCAAAATCTACCTGCACCTTATACGTTGAGCACTTTACGAACATCAGATGTACCCACGCCTTATACCCCCCACCCCTAAAAAAAGAAATTAAGGAAACCAACAGCAGTATTTCCTCTTTCAAAAGACGCGAAGGGAATTGGGAACGAAAGAAAAGAAAAACAGAAAGAGGGGGCAAAGAAAGAAGGAAGGACAGAAATAAAGACAAAAATGAAGTAAGAATGGAAAGAAGGAGCCAAGGAAAGCAGGAAAGAAAGAAAGAAGGAAAGAGGAGCTACTGTTTTGCTTGGTATTCTGAGACTAGGAAAGAGGCGCTACTGTTTTGCTTGGTATTCTGAGAATAGGAAAGAGGAGCTACTGTTTTGTTAAGTATTCTGAGAATAGGAAAAACGTATTTGTTAGTAGGAATAAGTATAAAACTGAAAACTTTTTTTCTTCAAAATCCATAACAGCAAACACATCAGAATCTGATACAATCTTGAAAACCCAAACTAATCGTGAAACTTCAGCTCATCAGGAAATGAGTAGAGGATGAAAACAGAATAATCTGATATCAAAGAGAGATGTAGTATGTCTCGATGATTAAAGAAGACTGGTGCTGACAGGCGGAAGACATCAACCCAAAACAACAACGAAGCGCTAACAAGTCGACAATTCGTTTTTTATGTTCGTTTTCTTTAGAGTTTTCGTCTTCCAGACCTCGACATTTTAACAGAAACAGATAACGGTTTAATGAAAACACTTTCGATTTCCGTTGGCCTAAAAGGATCGTATTTCGTCGGGCGCTTGCAGGCAAAACATTTCAAACCTCTTAAGAGTTAACACCCCACAAACCAAAATGAAGCAAAATTCAAGTGATGAAATCGTTCTGGGATATTTCACTTCTAAATGATTTGAAAGAAAAAAGGACACAGAGATGACGTGAGTTAGAGAGAGAGAGAGAGAAAGAGGACATACAAAGAGGGAGAAAAAAGGAGAAATGGTGATGCAGGAAAGATTTACTAACAACGACAAGCTGTAAAACACAGACAATATAAAGAAACAGTCATAGATATCCCTCTGAGGCTGGACTAAAGAAACGACAAGTTCAAACCGCGAAAAAAGGATGACAGCCAATCCACGTACTCACGTGTGGGTACCTACAGCATCCGGCGCTCAGCCTTCTCGTGCTCTGCACGCGCTGCCAGTGAGGCGGTGCCGCTTCAAGGGGAGATTAATATAGTAGGCGTAACAGCAGACGAGCACACGTCAAAGCCCTGAAAATGAAAATAAGGCCGCGTCACGTCTGTAGCTAAGTAAGCGAAACGGGTTGTCGAACTTGCACGTCCTACGGTTGGGCTTGGTACCGGGGGAACGTGCTTTTTGAAGTCTGTGGGGGCGGGAGATTAATTCAGTGGGCGATATTAGACCCTCTCCGGGTGAGGGGAAATGGGGGAGCATAGATATCCAAAACGTTGTTTTGGTGCCACGGTATATAGCTCTATACTCTTGTACTTTCACAAGTTTGCACATCGCCTTTCTTTGCTTTCTGGGAAACCATCACATCTCTGGTTCTGTGGGTGTTGTTGCTCGACTTGTATGTCTTGGCGATTCCATTCACACTCTCGCTAGGAGAGTCTTTAATTGACATACTCCATCAGGGATCGAAACAAGAAAAAAGGCTAGTCGATGCCCGAAGCATATTGCGGAGGGCCCACCACTGGCATGGTCTGCATCTTTCGTCTTTGAAGTGAAAGCAAACCCGAATCAAAGGCCCTTTGTCTTTGGCTTGGTTGGTTGGTTGGTTGCTTGCTTGCTTGCTTGATTTCAAATGCTTTTCTTAGAATAGACTGGCACAAAAAGAGGAACACTAGAAGACGCCGGAAGTCTGACTGTACACCTCAAGCCTTCTGCTGAGGTACACAACATCCTACGTCATGCCCTATTCTGATTTAGAAGGCATCCCACGATCCGATCTTCGTCTGTATTTTCTTGTATCCTGTGGTTCTCTTCCGGTTTTCGTAGAGTTTTGTTTTCAGTCCACGCTGCTTTTCGGACAACATGACAGAGACATCAATGTCCTTCTACCACGGAAAGAATCCTGGAAACAAAATCCAGCCTACAATCACCCACTCGTTTCCGTTTCTGAGATTCTTTCCGTTTTATATACATCCCCTGGCGGTTCGCCACCCGCAGCCAATTTATACAAACATATCGCTAAAACTTGGCTTTCAGTCCTCCTCCTCCCTTGTGTTCTAAAACTTGTAGCATATAGGCGACGAACTCCAAAGTAGGGAGTTTATGCAAAACATTTGGTGATAAGTGATATGACAAAAATTACATGGATATATCTAAAGAAAACAAGCTGACAATTTTCATGTTCAGAAACTGGTATCTTTTCTGTTCGTTATTATCTCCATTAGAGGATTATTGAAACAATCTCAAATGATTACCAGGCACTTCTCTATCTCAGAATCTCTGCTTCAAGTTACGGCAGACCAAAATATTTTGTTTCGCTAATATTACATCGGAGAGAAAAGGAAAAAAAGTCGTGCAGACCGGACCGTTCTATGGTGGTAATGTCAATGTGTACATTTCAAAACCCATTCCAGGGAGATAATTCATGACAGGTTATTTTAATCCTCCTTTGCTAGCATGAAAACAGAATTATTTATCAGTCGCACGAGGTCCGCGATACTGCAAACGAGCCCAGTTGCCGTGTCACTGACACTGGATGTGGGCGACAGCAGGAATAGGAAAGGCGGATTCCGTTGCTGAGATACTTTCTCGACGGTGGTTACAGCACTCCTCGGGGAATTCTCTAGTGTGGCCAGCATGTCTGCCAGAACAAGCTTTGGGGAAGGGCCGGGGAAGGGCCGGGGAGGTGGGAAAAGACGTGCTGAAGTTTGGATACTTTCATCACGATGCCTTCTCGAGCTGGACGGAGTTTGGGGCTTTTTCCCTATCAATTTCGGACAGAGTTTGCATGCTGGCTGCATATTGCGAGATTGCGCAATATCGAAACAAAAATTGTATAAAAATAGGTTTCCTTTTCCCTTACATTTCTCTCTCATGAGGTTTCAAGTTCCCCTCGATCATTGTATAATAGCTGGTGTTTGATGCCTGTGGTGTTGGTCTGGAAGCTTGTTAGCATGCCAAATCTCGCATGCACTCTCGCCTATCGATAACAGCGGATATTTATCTCATATCGCTTTGTTTTGGGCTTATCGCTTTTCCGATTGACGAGAAAAGGCGTCCGACTTTGAAATAGCATGTTAATTCCAACAGCGCACTATTTAATAACATAGTTTTTGTAAAAGGGGTATTTCGTTCATGTATGGACAAAATAGAGCTCATGAATATGTTTAAAAACATTAAAAATTCCACAGAATCTAAAATCCTTTGCGTGCTCAATGTCTCTGGTTTATCCCACTAGGTTGCTACAGGGATCCACGAGCGGAGCACTCCAGACATGCATACATAACTTTAAATACAACTCCCATCTAAAATCATATAATTCCTTTCTGTATTTATACCATTTATATCTGTAGCCACAAAATTCCATCCCAAACCACAGTTGTCAGTTATGCTTTGTCTATCAAGAGTAGAAGTTAATATAACATTGATTTTTTTAGGTGCTATGTTAGGCGAAATAGTTAAATAATGAATTCAAAAGTTGGCAATCAAATTCAATACCTATACAAATATTTTTTTGCGTGAATGATATGCATAGCTCTATCATGGGAATACAATTGAGAGGGACAAAGATAGGCAGGTAGATAGGGAAAAGACAGAGATTTTAAAAATTGCCATTTATTAATGATTTCTTTCAGCAAACAAAATATTTAAAGCGAAATCACTGGCCAACCCTTTGTAGTTTACACTGCACGATGGTTTTATGACAATACCTTGGTTCATTTTCTCCTTGCGAGCATGGAAGACTTGGCAGGACAAACCCAAGCTTACAAACACGATATAATCACAAAGAAATGTAATATATATATATAGGTAAACTGCAGTGAACACCAGACTGTTGCATTGTCTATCAAATGAGGACAAATGTGGAAAAAAACTGCTTCAGCAGAGGCCACAAATCAAAATAAAAGAAATAAAGGGAAACACGATGTCTTATTTCTGTTCAAACCTCTGAACTTGTTCGTTACTCTATATGTTACGTTGCATTCTTTTATTTGGCCTAAGTCATTGTAATAAATGTACAGTGTGTGCTGCCTAGTAAAAGGGGACCTTTTTCTGTTGCCCGCTGTACTAATTTGGTTCTGACTGCAACTGAGTAAGAAAAAAAAAACAGAAAGAAGAAGAAGAGGAATTAGTGGTCACCTCGGCAGTCCCTAACCCTATTTCTTCACCTCTCCAATCACATATGGAAAATGTTCTCCTTAATTAACCACCTCGGCCTTGGCGCATTGATTTTATATTTTAGTTTTCGATCACCTCGATCCCGCCATGTTGCTGACATCACAGGACGTTCTCTTTAGCATAACGAATGAAAAGTGGATGACTTTCGACAGAAGTAAGAACCAAAGCTCAAAAGGAAATGGTTATCACGTACGACCCCCGCCACTTCTGGTAGCAGAAGAGTTTTGAAAGTTGAGAGGAAAAATGCAGGGAGTAATAACGAAGGCTCTGATTGTCGCGTCTCGCTGTTGGGCCAGACATCTGTGCTGCAGCCAGAGTAGGCCTACTGTCGCGACCTCTTCCCTTCCCCCAGCCCCAGCCAGTGTTCAGAGAAGATGAAGAGGCGAATCCCTTCGCTTGTTAATCAGCGTAGGTGGCAAAAAATTTGACTATCAGACCCTGATCGGCCATCGCCGACAAGGTCACGAGAGAATGATGATTGATTAAACGATGTCGAGACTGAAGGACGTTCTTGTAACGGAGGGGTAAAAAAATTGGGGTGGGGGTGGGGTGGGGTGGGGAAGCTTATCTACTTGCAGGGAAACGTGAAGACCCACGCACATGCATACATAAACACGAACGCGCACACCCCCTTCATCACCTCTTTCTCTCCCCCTCTCACACATAAGCGCATGCGCGCACACAAGGCATGGTAATAAAAAGATTTAGTTACAAAACCTGTTTCCATATAACTGTTTATCCCGATAACTAAGCTATCGTTTTTTTAAAAAAATCCATTGGTATCTCCATTCTAGATATAATTCGAAGCACCTGTATTCAGAAGAAATACGATATGAATTGTGTTACATGCATTTTCTGAATAAAACTGATTTTAAAACAGTCTATGAACACTCAGACATATCACATGACCAGAGTGCTCGCTTACGCATAGACCAAAAACAAGCCTATCTTGCGTAATTGCCCAAATGGTATTTACACAAGATATGCCAGGGCTTGCTCTAGATAACCACAGTTATACAGCACTTCGTGTGCAATGTTTTCTGAAGTAATTTTCTGAGGTGCGCACATGACAGGTAAAAAAATAGCCATGACTTAAAACGCAAGCTGTATTCAACTTTTTGGTTTGAAAAAGGCAGTAATAGTTTTTTATGGGTAAAATCTGCTGCGAAAACAGTTCTGAGTGCTCATGTGTGAAAGCAGCAGCGGTTGCAGTGTACATGGTACAGGGTACATGTCATGCAGTGTTGTCTGAACACAAGCCTGATCCTAGGGGAAGACAGCGTTTATTTGGACAGAAGCGACGGTTGACACTACACCTTGCGAATTTCCGAAGCGCAAGGGGAGGTCAAACAGCCAACTGTCAGCCAAGTGTGACTTCTGGAGAAGCGAAAACTGCACAAGGCAAGATCCATTATTACTAACAGAGGAAACACGCGAGGGGAACGTTCTGAAAACAATCGCCAGCCTTTTATTGCCTTCCCGCGAAATATTTAACCAATTGATCGAGCAGTGTGCTTGCGGGAACACTCTGGCGGTAACCTGTTTGGTAATCAAACTTCTCTTCCGCTGCCAACTGTGCTTCAGGAGTGGTTTCAAAGCATAACCCTGCACTTATCCGTCATGAGCCCGGAGCTTGCTCAAATCAAATTTCTGCCCCGCAACCGACAGAAGAAACCGTTTCCGTGCAATATCGGTTTGCTGCAGGCCCGACGCTAGCGCGGCACGTGAGTTCACAACCGACGGTCATTTGTAAAGGGAGTCCTGCGAGCTGCGAGATGCCAGAGTGGACCATTTACAACATGGACTTCAGTCTCACGTGCATGCGTGCGTCCTCAAGCAGAGCACAAGCAACCGGAGCTTTGGTTTTGCCGATGCACAGGAGAGAAGCGAAAGCATGCACAGCTACAAACATGGATGCTTGGAAGAAAAGAAGACAGAAGAAAATGAAGGATTGAAAGGAAAGAAGGGTGCTAAGTAATTCCGTGTGACTCTGTATCAGCGTGCGTGCGTGCGTGCGTGCGTGGGCACTGGTACTGAAAATGTGTATGCATGCGTAAACACTCACTGTACGTACAGAAATTTGGTTTTTTATATTTTATTATTACGGACGGACACTTTCAGTTGTAGAAAGGCAAGAGCACAATGTTTGCTTAGACAACACAAGGCTTTCTTCCTTTTCTCGCCTTTTGTGCATGCCTTGTCCATCTCTCCTTCTCTACATTTTTTCTGTAATCTGCATGGTGCAACCTAAGCTTGCGGCACGGCAACCAGGTGGTCAAAATGTTTGTCTGCTTGCCTGTCTTTCCCGCTGCTTAGTTGCATGACTGGTTAAATCGCAGGGTCATGTGTAACGTGAGCCAGATGTACCTGAACCCGAATGTAGAAAAGGTTAACTAGTGCCTGTTGCAGCAGGAACAGCTCGCGGCAATAATCCGTGGACCTTGATCATTTGATCAGCAAGAAGGATTATAGAAACACAAACATCAACTAGCCCAGAGAAACAGCGTAATCTTGAAAAGGCATGGGTTAAAAACGAACCAAAGTGAACTAGTTTGACGTTAGAGCTTAAGCCTGGACAGCGGAGAGGTGGGGGGATAAATATTAAATGTCTAACAACAGCAGATGTGACATGCAGAATTGGCTGCCGTTACGAACAGTAACCTGCCAGCTTGCTTCAATCTAAGCAGCTGTGACGTGCAGAATTCCGTGTTGTTACGAACAGTTATTGGGATCGCTTAAAACAGTCAAAGCAGTTGAGACGTGCAGAACTCTGTGCTGTTGCGAAAAGTAATTGGAATTCGGTTCAATCAGTCTAAACAACAGTGACGTGCAGAATTCTGTGTCTTCACCAATAGTCTAAACTGCGTCGACGTTCGCATTTTGGCTTCTGTGCATGAGGGAGGCCTGTGAAATTCCTAGTTACATCGCTAGGACATTGCTTCACTTTATTGTAGACACCAGTGTAACTTTAGAGTAACTACCGAGACGTGACACCAGTACCCATGCTCAATGAGCCCCCAAGACATCACGTGCACACCCACAGCATGAAAAGTGTGAGAAATAATTATGAGGAATATATCTAAATATTGTTCTGCTTCATGCTGATTGTTAGAAAATACTCGATTTATCTTTCGGTTTTCGCTCTCGGAATGAGTTTTTGTAATGAGAGAAGTGAACCATAATTGAATGTTGATCTTTCTTAGACTACAAACAAGTTTAAACCAACGAATGACTCCCGTCAGCTATAATATCAATGGGTTGCCAGATCCAGATTCTTTTTGTACTTTGAACTTATTCTTGTTGCACAGTTACACACACGCACGCACACACACACAAACACACACACACACACACACACATCAGGAGGAAGGAAGCACAAGATGAGGGAGAGAAATTAAATTAGGATTTAAAAAGACAACAAATAAAATAAGAAGCCAGGGTTCAAATTATGGATATTGTCCGCCACCTCCTCCTTCCTCTCTTCACAGCGGTATCCCATTTCCTTCTACTTTAACAATTAGCGCTGTCCTTGCATGTCTTGACGGCATCGGATGACCCTCTGGCGATGAAACAAGGGAACCTGCCATTTTGACAGCTCTGGAACACCCGCTTTCACATTTCATTTGCGGGTGTAATGCCCAAGACTCCACAAGCTCTTCCGTTTGTTGTTTAGAAGCTACAAGGGCGGTGCATCAGGTTTCTGAATGCACTGAAATCTACGGCTTCGTCTTCTGAAATCTGAAGGCGAAAACTTCGTTATCCTTAACAAAATGAAATATCATGGACAACAGATTCCTTCTGGTTTTTGGGGTCTTCTTTCTTCTGCTGTCTTTATATCGAGTGTTTACGTTCTCCAAATTACGTGACTTCGGAGAAATAAAGTCGCTGTGTCCTTCCGATTATTCAAACTCTTCAAAAGGTAAGGCTTGTCATCCACGCATGTTGGGTTGCTGTTGAAAACTTGATCTGGACTTTAAGACAGCATGCACATATAGGAAAGGAATGGTTTGGTATGTTATTTTTTTCAAACAAGCACCATCGAGAACATGGAGAGCTTTATTCGGACGCGGGAATCACATGGCTGAAAGTCTCGAGAAATGTGGTTACGAGAACAAAACGATTTAAGATAATCCCTACAGCGTTACCATGGATGTATCTCTGTTTCAGTCTTCGTTCTGCACAATGCGTCTGCCGTGTACGCTGTAGGTGCGATTGTAGGCTGCAAACGTCAAGGAATGTCTGCTGATCATACAGAATTGAGTATTTCTGTGCACCACTGCGCCAGCGTACAGTTTTTAAAAGTTTTTTTTTTCACCCGCTGTGGTTAAAACAGTGTTTGAATTCCCGGAACGAAGTGGAGTTAATAGTTGTCCCAAGAGAAAATATAACGGCCGGGATAGCCTATTGTAGGCTTTATAGCGCAGAGATTTTTTTTCTTACAAAAAACTGTCCTGCTTGTTTTCTACGACTCGATGAATAATATAATTTAATTTTTTCCCTCGTGTTTTGTTCCACTGAAAGAAACAGTTTGCCCCTGCAATTCTGGATAATTCAGGCCTAATGCTGGGAGTGAGACAGTTTGGTTTCTGGCGTGTGTCAGACAAAAAGTATTTAATGTGAGAGAGCTCTGATGGACAGTTTGTCAACAAAAATCTGTCCAACATTAACCAACGGAGGAAATCTAGTAGCTTCCCCTCTCCCTAAAAAAAACCTACTGTTGTCAGTTAAGAAAAAAAGTGAAAATCCGCTCAATTTTCCAATGAAAAGGAGTGATTTCTTTAAATTCTCTCGGTTTTTTGTCCCTATTTCCGGTAATTCTTTTCTATTGATCGTCTGGCTAATAGGGTTTCGTGGGAATTACTCTCGTGATTTAAGCTAGCTAAGTTGCCACACTTCCCTCAGTTTTTGAAACTCGATCGCATTACACCGACAGTTGTTCTTCGCCTTGCCAAGAGCTGCGCCTTATTCCTGATCGTGACAAATGGGCTTTCGTCACGTGAGTTTTGTTGCAGCTGCTTGTGACAAACCGGCACTAGTCACGTGTGTTTTGTTGTTGCTGTTTGTCACACACCGGCCAAAGTCACGAGTGTGTTTTTTTGCTGTTATTTGTCACAAACTAGGATTAGTCACGTGTATTTTGTTGCAGTTGCTTGTGACAAACCGGCACTAGTCACGTGTGTTCTGTTGCAGCTGGTTGTAACAAACCGGCACTAGTCACGTGTGTTTTGTTGCAGCTGCTTGTCACAAACCGGCACTAGTCGTTGTGTTTCGCTGCAGTTGTTTGCGACAAACCGGTCACTAGTCACGTGTGTTTCGTTACAGTTGTTTGTGACAAACGGGTCACTAGTCACGTGTGTTTTGTTGTAGCTGCTTGTGACAGAAAGGTGCTCGTCACGTGTTTTTCTCCTGTTGCTTGAGGCAAAAACCATGTTTCTCTGAGCTACAACATGTGAAGGATGTCATCTCATCCTAACAGCGCGACGAGAGACCAGGAAGATTAATTTGCGCATCATCTGTAAACATGGCTGTTCATCCCTAGAGCTAATCTTCAATCCTACTGACTGCACAGTCCACGGGTTTCAAAATACAAAATCCTTTGGAAAAATATCGCGCAGACACCAGGAAAGCACTTTTAAAGAATGATAAACATAAATTTATTTGCTACCTCTGTCTTCGTTTACTTGTTCGTTCTTTTATTTGTTCGTTTCCCCCCTTCTTTTCTCTCTTTCATTCCGTCCGTCCGTGCGTGCAGGCGTGCGTCCATCAGTCCGTCCGTCCGTCTGTCTGTTTGCCTGTCTGTCAGCCCTTAGTGTTCTCCGTCCCTGCTTGCCTCTGTTCATTTGTTCGTTCGATTATTCATTCATTCTCTGCACTGTGGAAAGGCATTGCCTTTTGAGCGTGTTTAATTCACCGAGCTGCAGACGACAATCTGTAAAACAAGCAGACAACCCTTGCGTAGGCAGTTGTACTTTGCTGATTGTAAGGGAAATCAGATTCCTTTCGCATTTACATGTACTGGTCCTCGCGTGGGGCTAGAAGTAATTAACAGCTGTATATCTACACGGCACTTCTAAAGTGGTTTCCCAACCCGACCAGGTGCAGTTCTTTCTGTCATCAAGGGTAGTTTGACATATCCATGTAAAAATCTTTGCTGAGCTTTGTTCTATTTTAAGCCTCTAACTTAACTATATGATGACATCGAAGTTTCTGTGACAATCTTGCTAACAGGCCCAGCCATATATTTTCAAGACATCACATTGGTTTGGCATACTGCCCGAAGTGACGATGGGAAGGATGTACGTCATCAGCAGAATAATTAAGACAAATGAGTTTCTACTAGCAGGGACAACGATCTCATTTTCTTCTTGTTGTTCCGAGAGAGAGAAAGAGAGAGAGAGTGAGAAAGAGAGAGAAAGAAAGAATAGGAAATTTGAGTAAAGTATAAACAGAGGCAGTTGGAAGTGTTTGCGAGCTTGTTCATGGCGGCTGCTGGGCGTGTGTGTGGGGGGTGGGGGGTGGGGCTTGGGTGAGATGAAGTAGAGGAGCATACAAGGAGAGAGAGAACGAAAAAGGAAAACAAAAGAGAGAAAGAAAGAGAGAGAGAAAAAGAAAGAGTGAGAAAGAGCGAGAGAAAAAGAAAGAGTGAGAAAGAGAGAGAGAGAAAGAAAGAGGGAACTTGGCCTATTGCCTTCTCTTCCCTACCTACCCACCCCCATTTTCCCGTACATACACACAGTTTGCAAACAAAATGAATTGATCAAAAAAGCCGCCGTCCAGTCCACTGAGGCAGGTCATTAGCGTCACCTGCTACGGCTAACGTGGAATGGGTTTCATAGCTGCTCGTGTCTGTTGTCCACACGTAGGCCTCCACTTAAAATTCACATGGTTAACGGGCCTTACTATTCCTTTTCTGACAAGAAGACCAGATACAACGCTCATGCAGCCTTCCCCTGGCACAACAGCTTTGGCAGTGTGAATCTCGCTTGACAAGAACGTACACAGTCAGCTGACCCAAGGCCGCGTTTAAATTGTCAGTCATTTGCCACTGACCCCATCCACAACCAATACCTCCCGCCTCTCTCTTTCACAGGGGGCTGGGGAGTGGGGTGGGGGTGGGATAGGAAGCGATCCATGGTCAGCGACACTACTGTCCCTGAAATCGGTTTGAGAATGTTAGCCGGTAAATTGCTGCTAGATTTAACAGCCCCCAGGAGAATGACTCGCACTGTGTTTTGATGCAATGTTGAGGGGAAGGGAGCGGCGTTCAGAGCTACATATGGCTGGTTTCAGTTTTACGGGTTTCGTAGCCCACTCCTCTTGCCGATTGAACTTGTGCTTTATATTTGATTTTTATTTCTTTTTTGCTCTAGGGCAGCTGACGCATTTAAATTGAACGTCTGGTTAAAACAGAATTCCATTAGGTTTTTAGATATTCAGCGATTGCTTGTATCCGAATATAGTGGATATTGAACTGTCTATAATGTTAGTAAAACAGCACACAAAATAAAAATTGGGGCTTTATAATAAAGACAAATATGACAAATTAGTAAAGGATTCTCTTTCCCAAAAAACCCCAACAGTATTTAAACCATACACATTGGAGTGGGGATAACTGTTTTACTGGCTGATGTCGGAATGGTTTTATTAGGGAAATAGTGATTTGTTAGAGTTTATCTCTGCGCAAAACTACAAACAGGACAATTTAGCCTACTCAAGTACAGTCATTTATAGAATGCATTACTGAAAAAGGTAGCTATTCCTGGAACAGTCGACTAATGTAGAAAGCTGTTTACACTAACAGTGTACTTAATGATAGAAACTGTTCGTTAAACCCTGTGGCAAGAGGGGAATGCACGCACAAATGCAGTCACAATCATGAACACCTGAGAGATTAGTGCCCTGTACGGTTTACTGAAACTGAACAGGGGAGCAGGGCTAACCAAACAGGGAAGAAGAGCTAACCAAACAGGGAAGCAGCGCTAACCAAACAGGGAAGCAGAGCTAACCAAACAGGGAAGCAGCGCTAACCAAACAGTTCAGCAGTGCTAACCAAACAGTTCAGCAGTGCTAACCAAACAGGGAAGCAGCGCTAACCAAACAGTTCAGCAGTGCTAACCAAACAGGGAAGCAGAGCTAACCAAACAGGATGTAGCGCTAACCAAACAGGGCTGTAGCACTAACCAAACAGGGATGTAGCGCTAACCGAACAGGGATGTAGCGCTAACCAAACAGGGATGATGTAGCGCTAACCAAACAGGGATGTAGCACTAAAGGAAGAAGGATGTAGCGCTAACCAAACAGGGATGTAGTGGCAAATTGTATTGACGGCGTCTACAGATCGACTAAGCTGGGAGTTTTGTGTGTTTTACTACGACTCAGCAGCTACAGGCTGTATCCCGACAAGCGGCCAGTGACGTTCATTGTCTTGATAATACGCACTTAATAACTGCGCCGACAGACCGCCTTTTAGACAGTACACAGCTGCACAGAACTGGCTTCCCCTTCTTTCAAATCGTCAAGTACTTGAGATCTAGATCTGCGTACAGCACTGGATTCCTGCTAGTCTCGCTGAGAAGAGGTTGCAGATGAAATATCTTTATCGAAATCAAATGAAATCTTTATTTGCAGACGGCTGAAATAGTTCCTTCATCTGGAACCCCGCTCCCCCCTCTTTTATTTTTGTTCGACCTTATTAGTCGACTTGTGATGACTCCAACAAAGGTACTGGCAGCGCTCAACATAGATCCTCCTATGATCTGCCAAGTTCCTTTCTTTCGGCCCTCTCTTTGCTACGTGTTTGGGTACGGTAAGCTCCCTTGGGCACAGGCGTCTGCATACGGCTATGTTGAGCGCTGCAAGTACCTTTGTTGGAGTTATCTTTCGATAATTTAAGCGCTCGGTCCTCATTTGTTCTTTATTAATTATGACTTGTGATGATAATGTTAAAATGTGTAAGCTGAACACTTTCGGATTTGTTTTTTGGGGGCGGGGGGTTGATTCTATTTCCTTTAAACTATTTGCACAAAGGTCACTAGATAACAAACATCTTTCACAAAAGAAGCAGTTCTTCGTGCCAGATAGCTTATTATGGACAAACAGGCAGATATCCATTCCTGTTACTTGATTGAACGTACTTGCCTTTTTCACACTTGGTTTTTCAGACATACATACCACCTAGTGTTTACAAGATGTTAAAGTAGTAGAAGTGTGTGATCAAGTCATATTTTAATCTTTTTAGGATAGGGTTCTACCATTGGCAAAATGTATGAGAAGTGCCTGAACAAGATTGAACTTAAGTTGTCATTAGAAAAATATTAATTAGTTTAGACACAGTTCACAAACTGGAAACAGCTACAACAGCTACTTGTCCTTCTGTCATTGGACGGAGGTGGCTGTCTGGCTCGTTAGGTAATAGACATAAACTACAACATTCAGGAAATCGGTCCGCGCAGAAGTAACACGCTGCACAACCTGAGCTAGACGTGTCACGAGATATGAATGTATGATGGATTGTTTGTGGAAGTGACCTGAACTCACACACAATACACAGCACGCGCACAAGCAGCACACACAGATGGGAGTGTGGAGAGAGGGAGGGAGTGAACAATAGTTACATGAAGACATCCGGTGTTAAGACCCTTTTTCTATAAGAGGAGGTTACGCCGTGGACTCACCTGAGTCCAGCTATTGGAGGGTGTATTTATAGTGTAGATGTTGGGGGAGGGGGTACAATTTCTATCACATGCAGTAAGTACCCTTGGCGGACGAATCTGGGATGCTTTAAAAAAAATATACCATGAGTAATTCTGGCCAGGAGGGAGTAATTCAAGGACGCTACACCACCATATCGTGCATGACGTTTATTAGATAAATGGAAAAATTTAGTAACAGCAGAAGTGAGTCTGAATAGATAAAAGCGAGAAATCGTCTGACTTTGTACGTCACTGTGTGGGTGTGTGTGGTGAGGCGGAGGGAAAAGTAGGTCGATACATATATTTTCTATTTACTGACAGCATCTGAGTGTGAATTTTACAAGATATTTACTTCATCTTTGTAAGAGTAGTCTTGGCACATTTTTCAGAACGAATCACTGATCGTTATCGGCGTGTCGTTACAGGATCTATCCTGGATCACACGTCACAAAGTACGTCACCACCTGACACGAGCGGCTCTCATCGATGTAGGGGAATGCAGTCTTCTCGTAAAACATATTCACTAGAGAGAAAAGGGACTTCAAATAGTGTCGCAATTAACTGACCTCCTGAAAACTCTTTTGTCCCTATCAAACGGATACCAGTCCAGTCGACCGGCATAATTTAAGGTGCTAACTTTAATAGAAATCTGATTATGAAGGCAGATTCAGTTATAAGTACGGCCATAAAGTAAAACAAAGTAAATATATGAGAAGGATTTGACAAAAGAGAAACAAAATGATGGAGAGGAAGGAAAAAAGACAGAAGGATGTAAGGAGGGGCAAAAGCATTAAAATCACAAACACCTGAAGTCGTCTGTATCTCTTGTACTAGCTAAAGTTATAGAGAAACTTTCAAAGCTGTTATTGTACAAACAGTGAAAAAGTCTTATTATCTGTCTGCTATATGAAAGAGAAAGCATTTTTTTAAACTTGAAGGAGCAGTCACAACAACCGTGTGAGGGAAACATCTTGAAAACAAATTCATCAAGGCTGGGTAGGTCATTTCGGATGAAGCAATACATCTGCGTTATTAGCGAATTTATGTGAAGAACGATAGCATGGATAACAGACAAAAGTTCGAAAACGTGGCTCAGTTCAAAAGCTCACCAGAAGGTGTAAGTGAGAAAGAGATCGCAGAATTTTCTGACAACAAAGACAGAGAAACAATCACAGTCATAGATTTATGAGCTCTGTATGTGTGTCAGCACTAAGACGAGAAGTCGGGAAGTCATAAATTGATGAAGTGTTAAAAGGAAAAGATCTTGCGTTCCTGTGACGGCTTTGGCGGAATTGTAATAGACTATTACTTGATTAGAATCGCCAGACGGAGTCTTTCCCCTTGGCGGGCGAACAGACTATGATCTTTGACTCCTGCATTCATCGATAATTGGTGCAGTTTCTGTCGGACATATCTCAGAAAGCATAACTCTCTTTCAAGCTGGACGCCTCTCCTCCAGACTGACCCCAATTTATCATGCAGTCTTCGGCTGGTGGAAACGGTCACAGTTATCACCCGTGAGGATAAAACAGAGTTAATGCCCTTCCTTTATTCATTGTTTTGCACTTTTCAGCACGTAAAAGCTCTAATTTACTGGAGCCAATCAAATGGTGAGCTCTACCTCGGATGTGTAAAATGCGGAGCCAGTCAAATGGCGAGCTATATTTCGCAGGTCTTTTCCGCGGGCGGGGGAGGGAGAAAGAGAGGGGTATTTTTCGTAAGGGGAGGTGGTGGTGGTGAGGGGAAGGGTAAGGTGTGAGGGTTAGGGTTGGAGCTAGGGGTGGAGTTTAGGGGAGGGGTGGGGGTTATAGGCAGTATGATCTTCCGGGAAATTGGAACGTTTTCAGTGATTAGGCTACCCTAAGAGATTAGCATATTTTATGTAAGATTTTATTTTAAAGCATTTTCAAGCTCCTGGATTAGATGATTTGTGGCGATTATGTCAATTGTTAATGCATTTTTTTTTTACTTTCAGTCACAATCAATTTTCAGAGTTCTGAATATGTAGGTATTACAAAGTAAGCAAACAGGCAATTTCATCCTTTTAACCATTATTTTCGAAGCTTTTTCGTTCTAGAAAATCCAGTATCAAAATTTAAATATCAATATATCAAGTATAAGTCTAATAATAAATAATATATTGTTATCGGTCTGTATTATCTTTCCCAAAGCCAAGTGAAACCCATCTAACTGCCATTGGTTTTACGTGCATATATGCGAATTAACAGAACCTCCTCATTTCGATGTTACGAGGAAAGGGAAATTTATGATCCCCCAAATCATAAAAACTACCTTACCTCCCTTGACCGATGTTGCAGAGCTGAATCTGTCACTCGGTGCTGTTCTCACCTTTCCCTGTACTTTTGGAACCAGCTACCTTTGCTCCAGAGAGCAAGTTCTGTCTTGTCCGTGAAAGAACTTTCAGCGAATTTCACAAATTTATATATCGGACACACGGCCAGCCACACGCTTTACAGATCGATTGACACAGGCAGTCTGTAATGTTCAATTCCTGTCTCCCACGGCACAGAACCCTTGCTCTGTCCCTCTGGAACAAAGCCCTCCAGGAGTCCAGCTTCCTACATCAGATTTCACTACCTTTCGGGAAAGTTGTGCAGCTTCATGCTTTTTTTCTCGTTTTCTTTCCTCCTCTCATTCCCTAGCCCGCTCCAATTTTTTTTACGAAGTTACAGACATGGTTCCAGGCGATTCTATTGGGTTTGGATTCTTACCTGACATTACTTGCGTCATCGATTCTGGGCACTAACGGGCTGTGTCGAGATGCGAACCAGCTATTCTCGAACTTTTGAGAACTTTTCCAAGGAAAGTGACACCATTTAGAACTATCGTAAGAAGTCTTTGTTTCGAGCCTGTAGCCCAAAAACGCATCAGTGGCTTAGCGGTTAAAACGTCCGCTTCTGAGGCGGGAGGTTGGCAGTTCGCGCCCAGGGCGAGTCATACTTAAGACTCGGAAATTCACAATCTAATACCGCCCTGCCAGACACCTGGCCCTATAGGGAGCAGTACTAGGACTGATTGGCCCGGTGTCAGTACAATGTGTCTGGGTGGGACTGAACCCTGTGTGGCAACATCAGCCCCAATGTGGCAGCACATTAACATATCTGAAGCAACACCGTCCTGATTTTGGGACCTAGTTTGGGACGGGACGTTAAGCAGCATAAAAGCAAAACATTTCATCTGACACGCAATGTGCGACAGATTTTTTTCTCTGTAAAACAAAAATTAGTTCTGTTTCTTAATGTGGTTGCATTGATGGATTAAAAAGTTCTACTGCCCAGCTACCACACTCCTATTTTGACAAGAGATCGCTAGCTGTTTCCATGGTAGGTTTGGTGTTTGGTTTGGTTTGGTTTTTGCTTGCATGGAAAGCGGGATTTGACTCTATCCGTTTGTTGGATATTTGTCTTTTTATATGCGTCTATTTTCTGTGTAGCATCTTTATTGTGCCCACAGGACAGGGGTGCTAACATCAGGTCTTTTGTAAATTCACGGGATGGAAATGAAACATCTGCTCGCCTTGAGAACTTTGCTGAAGAACGTTCACGATTGTTCGTCTTCGCTTTCTACAAAACAATACATTCATCCTCTTTCTAAGAAGCCGCAGAAGCTAAATACGAGTTCAGATTCGGTCAAGTGCCCGCGCTCCAGAACAGCCCCCTGACTCTGCTTCCCTGTGTTAGCCCTCGCACCCTCCCTGCAGCCTCACCCCGCCCCATTCGCTCGCCCCTCGTTCTTCCCTCTTCTGCGCCTCGAAGCCTGTCTTCCGACAGAAGAAAGATGGAAATGTTTTCCGCTGTAGTCTTAAGGACTTGACGCATGTGCAGTTTCACACACAGCCTTTAATATGTCTCTAACAGACGACTATCACTTGCCCGCGAAGGACTGGTCACGGTGTTTCGACGATCGGAATAAGGGTTTAGGTGAGACGATAGTTGTGTCAGACTTTGGAGCTGGTCAAACCATGGCGATAAACATATATCTCATATACATGTATTTCTATGGGGTCAAACAAATACGTTATCGTGTTCCTGCTTGGCCTTCGCATCCTTCTTAAGACTTTTGACCTTAACTCTCTAATTCATGGACCTATGTGCTTACGTGTACATACGTGTGTGTGTGTGGGGGGGGTGCGTGCGTGCGTGCGTGCGTGCGTGCGTGCGTGCGTGCGTGCGTGCGTGCGTGCGTGCGTGCGTGCGTGCGTGCGTGTGTGTGTGATGCATTTGAGCTTTGACTCTCTGATAAGCAGAGGCGTGTCCAGAGAACGTTAGGAACCGACTAGGCTCCTTCCTCCACCCCCCCC
>SMGT01002942.1:288564-316064 GCA_004794575.1 Lanistes nyassanus
CCCCCCCCCCCACACACGCACATACACACACCAAGCTGGCCAGGCTATATATATCAAGTTCAGTTTGTTTAATTATCTCTTTACCTTGTGTGTGTGTGTGAGAGAGAGAGAGAGACCGAGAGAGACCGAGAGGGTGGGTTAGAGTATTTGAAAGAAAGTGAAAGCAAACAACACAACACTAAAACCCGCTGTTTGTGTAATTTGAGTTCAATTCTTTTAAGAGAATCTCGACACCTTTACAATAAAACTCTTGGAAATATTGGAGGAAAAAAGAATGAGTTAACTGGTTACGCCTTGTGGACATGTGATACGAAGGTTAAATTAACTGTTGTTGGAAGTACTAGAACCAACAAGAGTTAGTTAACTCTGTGCACTTTATGGACACGAGGCATTGAAATGACATTCTTGGACTAATAGGGCTCCTGTAAAAGAGGACGTTGCTCAATCTTTTGTCTTTTACCGTCGAAACGATGGAGATAATTCCTGTTTCCGGCGAGACCGCCTTGCGCGTATTGTCGGATACAGACGACAGGAAGCTGGAGAACTTGTAGCTTCAACCCTCACTTGTTAGTTGAAATTCTAACCTTAATAGCTGTCCCTGACGTCACAAGTATGCCTTGATCTCGGGAGTCCGTCTGCCACCAGACTTCCGCAAAGTCAAGAGGGGAGTTTCATAGACATGAGGGAGGCCAGCGCGTAAGGTAGGCGTCAGAGCTCCGACAGACGACTGTCGGATTGCCGCGAAGTCATAAGGAGAAGGTTGTAAACGGGAAGAAGGCCAATGAAGAGAGATACTGTTGTCAAAGGTTCCGATGGTCAACTTTCGGAGTTTTGGGGGTCACTATATCGCGTCCCTCCCTTTTCAATTCCTCTCGTCTGTGAAACCCGTCCAAGAAACCACCTGCTGATCTCGCCTGAGTAAATAAAGGAAAATTAAACACAAGGGACACACAAGACCCATAAATATGTGGGTTCAAACTCGCAGATGGTGTGACTGATAAGAGTACGGAAAAAACAAGAGACAAATCGCTCCCGTTAAGTCTGAGCCCCTCTTTATTATTACACTCTGCGGACAGGGTGATGCCGTGATGTTCTAAACCAGAGCAGTGCAGAGCCCCATACGCAGCCCTGCAAGCTAAGAGGATCGCTGTGCACACGAATACTCCTTCTGCACGAAGACAACACAATGTTGGACAAGCAGAAGCGAGGCTGAAGAAAAGACTGACCCTCAAGGTCCAGCAACAAATGTACCAATTCTATTCGTATACCGTGAGCGCTACTCGACAAACGAGCGTCAAGTCTTCGCTCATACGACGTGCTTGACAAATGGATGGAAAAAGAGGAAAAACTGTAAGTGTTTATGCAATCTTAAAATGTTCTCATCATAAAAGATGCCGCCCGCAATTTCTGTGCAATGAATGGACTGGCAGAGTCAATAAAGTTTGCCCGGAATCCACTACTCCTACCGGCAACTGTAACACCAATCAAAAGGCTGTTTCCTGCCTACCATGTTGTAGCCAGTTCTGTAAAGGGTGGCATTATGTCCAGAACAACAAAACCTTGGCTTCAAAACCCCAGTAGCCCCATCATGTTTGTACCCCCTGTGCAGAGATGCCATGACGTTGGAAAAAGTTCCGTTATTCCCAGCAATCTGATGACCTTGCGAACTCTCACCCTTCTACCGAGATTTGAAGACACTCTGGAGGGAGCAAACGCTAAACATCAGCGTCTCTGATTGTATGCTGTCTGTTCGTCCGTCCACCCGTTACACGTCTAGCTCCATCTTTTCATTCCCACCCCCCCCCCAACTCACCTCATTATATCCGGCAGTCAGATCTCTCCATCTCTCTCTTCTCTTCCCCCATCCCTCCCCCCATATAGTTCGTTTTACTCGCTGCTATCACCACCAGCAGCACTACCACTGGTGAACAGTCGTCTGTCGAGCATGTGGTCGAAGAAGTAATAAAACGGAGCTCTCAGTGTACATCCATTGCAGCTAAGCGACGCGTCGCGAGGCATATAGAGCTACAGCACAAGTCTTGTTTCTTTTTCTAAATTCTACAAGCACATGGGAACTCTTTTCCCTCGCAAAGGAATCGATATAGAACTGCGTAGGCTTAATTACCCTAACGAGTATGTTGCAAACATACATGTAAACTCCCTTTGGACACCAGAACATTTCTTGCTATATTGTCTGTTCTCTTGTACGTGTATTTTCACCAGGATAGAACTTGCTTTGTTATATACCAGCACTCCCACGCGCGTTTTCGTTGCTTAAACCATAATCCTCCTTCCGCACTGAGCCACTTAGAGGATCCGGACCTACCCCTGCTGACAATCAGCTGAGGTTTCTGTTGCAGCTTACTTATGAGGGCAGACCTCTGCTCCTTGTGGGGTTCTTTGCCAGTGCCACTCAGACATCCTCAGACCTTGTCTGCTTTCTAAACCCCTTTATAACGAGAAGCCCTTCTCGTGGGTCACGCTAGGGGACCGCGAATAAGACAGACTTAAGTACTCTTAATTGGAAACATACCTCCGGTATTGTGAGATCTCAGTTTTGCGAGAACTGTTGGATTCTGATGTGATACGTGCTCTCCTTCAGTTTTCTAGTCTGTAAGCGTCACTTCTTGCAATCCGTTTGCTGTCATCATGTCCCTCAGTATATTCATTACCAATATAATTTCCAATATGAGGAACGCTCTAACTCGTGGCCCAGTAGATATAAATTGGTATGTAGTTGTGTTCGTGGGCGCGCTAGTGCGTGCATGTCTGGGTGCGCGATCTCGGATTTGTGTACGTGTAGCCATGCACTTGAATGTCGTCACCACCTGCTGGTCAAGCAGGGATGGCTAGTTGTTTACAGACCCACTCCATACCCCAGCAACGCCAGCTGTGGTGGAAACTTCTAGACGCTGTATTTGATGCTAACTGGCGGATCATGACTGGCAGCCGAGACCCCAGGCTCTCTGATTTACTCTGTCTTCCGGCAGGAAAGAACGAGGCTTTCATGTAAATAATGGCTTGTGTTGCCGGCCCTTGCCTGGGCAGGATGTGCTCAGGACATTTGAGTGACAATTGTCAGACGACTAGAGTACCTGTAATGACCTCTGGCGCGAGCTGACATCTTCTAGCACTAAACAGTTAGAGTTATCTCGCCCTTCCCTCCACCTCTGCTTTCACCTTCCCCCTCCATGCCCCCAATTTGAATGAGACTGGTTGTACCTGAGTGTTGATGGAGATAAAGGATCTTGGCAGCTGGAAAAGGATTGTTGCTAAAACCTTTCCGACACTAAAATCTCCAAGTCTGGTAAGACTAACTCCCCGCCCCCTCCACAACCCACCCCCAACCTATTATTGTCCACATCGCGTTTGCGTATCGTTTATAACAGTTCTTTTCTGCTTTCAACAAAGGAAACAGAAGGGCTGGCCAGTTATATTTCCTTACTATTCAATGTGGTTTTCCTTAAACAGCGTTTGATTCTTACCCCCATTCTCATTAGGTAGTGTGCGACTGCCGGTACTTAATTTATCCTAATTTTAACTATCGTTCTATCTGCCTGTGAGCGTGAGGACTGTCGGAACACTAAGATGGGGGGGGGGGGCATGTGGGGAGTAACCTCTAACACGCACGCACGCACGCACGCACGCACGCACACACAAAGAAATATGTATCATCAGATGAGTGCAAAAGACAGCTTCGTGAAAAATGCAATCCTTCAAACATTCATGCCCACTGGTTTTTTTTAACGATATTATTGTTAACACCAATCTAAATACTCTACGTTTCACTTGTATTGATGTACTGATATGATATTTAGGTTCTTTCTTCTTTAGAGGACTTTTAAAAGTACCCTAATAAGCTTATACGTAAAAACATAATATTATCATCAGCATCGTTAATGCCTGTGCGGTTGGTTTTTGCTATCTGTGCAGGAACAGAGCTCGCCTCGGGCCTTTAACGGTATAAAAGTAAAAATTTACTATTTGCATTCATTTCCCACCTCTCTGCGTCCTTTCATCTGTCTTTGGCAACCGAGGGCACGGGGTTGTTACCCACAATTCTGCGCGAGCAGCATCGCGGAAAATATTGGGTCTAATGGCTTGAGCTAGCACGACACTTCCATTCATAAACCTTTCAGACCTAACAGTAACTGTGAAGCTGAAAGTCTTGTCTGAAGATGTGTCAGTTCCCTCTCGACATTTTACAGATGTTGAGAGCACCTCTGGCTCTTTTCACTAAGTCTTGAATCTAGCCTTTCAACTTCGTCTCTTTGGCCATAGCTCCCTCACCCTCCCCTACAACATTCGAAAAAGGGAAGCCAAACGCGATTTATGGTTAATGGTTAATGCGCATGCACGGATCGAGGTTCTTTCTAAATCTTCAGAGCATTTTAAAAATTTTAAAACGAAGTGCTTCATACGTTCATGACTTGAAATATAATGTCACGCCATTATTTTACGATGTTTAACGGATGAAATGATGGAGTAAGTAATCCCCTCCTCTTCTTCTTGCTAAAAGAAAACTGAATGATCTACATGCCTCATTTTCTGCCTTTTACGCTTCCAGTATTCTTCCCATCCAGGAACGCATAGAGACAGAAGTTCGAGCCATTCTGTCCAGGCAAATAAACAACCTGGAAGGCAGGCGAGCAGGCAGACGGGCCGGCGGGCGGGCGCAAGGACGGACAGCCAGACTGATGGATGCATGGATGGATGGATGGAAAGACACCAAAACTAATACAAGCTAGAAACAAAGAAACAGTGAGGAACCAATCCAACACACTATAAACTGGCCAAAATTAACAACAAATGATAAACAAAATCGAATTTAAAAAAATCGAATAAAAAATCGAATAAAAAAATCGAATAAAAAATCGAAACATAACATAACATAACATAACATAACATAACATAACATAACATAACATAACATAACATAACATAACATAATAAAAACATACAAAACACAACAAAACCAAAACAGACAGTCAAGAAGACGTTTATCTAGAGACTCTGTACGGTGCCAAACGCTATATTAATCTTGCCACACCCAGCCCCGCGTGATGACATGAGTAACTCTCCGTAAATGTCACAGCCTGTGCCTACACAGGAAACCCCCGACAGTACTTTAGAACTTGATCCGATGTCTTTTCGCGCAGTAATGTAGTCTTTTAAGTGGAATGGGATCAATAAACACTCAAAAACAGAATAAACAGCCTTTCTATTCACTTTATAATGTTGTTCTTGTAAACCGACTTCAAAGTCCCGATCATCTGTGTATACACTGCAGGTATTCTTCTTTTCTCGTGCGCAGTCTTATTACGGGGAAAGCGATTCGTGCGCAAAGAGTTTCACAAAGGAGACAGGTAGTACAAACATCAGCCAACATTTTTAAAAAATACGATGGGTGGTGAAATGAACTCAGAAAATAAAAGAAATTGTGAAAAACACAACACAAAACGTCCAAACAGAAAACCTTTTTGCTTGTTGATAGCGTAGGTGCACCTTTGTCTATCCAGCCGCTTCGCTGGCTACTTTTGTTTGTTTGTTGTTTTACAAATCATAGTTTTGAAAAGGGAATGAGAGAGAGGAGGGGAGAAAAGAACGAAATAAAGTGTCACATGTCACTCCTAGGTTGTCACCTGTCACTCCTAGGTAAGCCTGTTTCCCTTCCCTCTCTCCCGACACCTGGTAGGTGGACTGTACGTCATAGCCAGGCTATTAGCTCCGCCCCAACCTAGGCTGCCCAGAACTGGTTTGAACTAGAATAAGGTGGTTCCAGTAAACGCAGGGCTCGAGGGCACCCGGTACTTAAGGAAGGGGAAGCGTGAGAGATGGGACTCGGAATCGGACTAGACACAGGAGTGATGAAGTAGGAAGACCAAGAGAAGCTGACACATGTAGACCCATGGACCTCTGCACCTCGCCATCTTAGCCAGGACGTTGAAAGAGCCTCAGCTGTACCCATGCTAAATACACTGGGCTGTATTTCGCCGACACGTCTACGAGACAGATGAGTAAGTGACTGCTACTGTGCCTTATAAGTTAAGGACTGCTCTTGCCATAAACTATCTTAGAGTCTGAGACTCAGGTTTGAGATAGGTGGTTTTATCCTGCGGGAGACAGGAGACGTCATAAGCTAGTGGCCGGGCGGACGCCAAGAGGAGATAGGGGGATGTGCTGGTCATTGCGTTGTCACAAACTTCGTGGTTGGGTCGTTGTACAGCTTTAGAGCTGTGTATTGCGGTAAAGCAGTTGTTTTAGTAGTGACGAGAGTAGGTGCTCTGTTGTCGGTCCCTTATTGTATCTGTGTATCGAGCGGGATCATAGGCCATGTTGCAGTGTGATTTTCCCTCTGGTTTTAGTTGGTTTATCCTCATTGTCTGATTCCACTTGGTATGACGTAATCAGGCAACGTCTTACCCTAGACACGAGCACGGTGATTCTCTGTAAATAATCTGTAGATATACTTGATGTTGTCGAGTCAGTGTTTGAAATATATGTTGAATAACGGTTCGCTGCAGTTGTGTGTTTTACGAGGGTGGGGGCTCTTGAGCTAGTAGTGTTTTGCCTGTGTGAGACTGAGCGAACGTGTCAGAGTATGAGAATCTTTTCCCTCGGTAGATTTCTCTAGTTATTCTCATTATTTCATAGCGTCGTCACCCTCTGGTGTAGAAACCATTGACCTGAGGCAGTAAAGGTTTTGGTGAAGATTGCTCAATTAATCTACATTTACGAGATCACCATAAAAGTTTGTTCAGTAATTCTGGAGAAGTCGAGTCCAATAAGTTAAGGTACGGCCCCTCGTGACAGAAAGAAAGAGAGAGGCAGATCCAAGTGCCAGAATATGGAAACAACAAAATAATATGGTAAATGTCAGCAGTATTCTTAGAATCTCGGGATGGAGCACTACAGTGTGTGAGGACAAGAAATTCAGTTGATTCAAACAACATTGGACTGAATGAGTAAATGCACAAATAATCCCATGTTCAGTCCTTTAATTTGCTCTGTGATCTGTATTGGTGTAGTACATTGCTGTTCATTGCATTGCAATTCTACCAGAACAGTTCAGACACAACTATAAAAAATGAAATGTCTTCGCGATTTAACTCCCTCATCAGTCTGTGGGTGGAGAAAAAAAATCAACCAACAAATAAACAACAAAAACGTGAAGCTCAGCGCTAAGCTGAAGAGTTAAAACTCTCAGAAGCCTTCTTGAAGCGTTACTTAGTAACCTGGCAGCTTATCTTCTTTGCTAGGCCACGTAGGGCCTAGTTCTTCGCTCCACAGCTTTTTTTCATGCTACGGGCATTCAGCTGAACCAAAAAAGGTTTCTCTTAACATTTATCTTAATCAGAGGTAGTTGGCGACATGCGGTGCGTTTTAGATTTTTTCTATGCTGTTCCAGGGTGTAAAAAGAGCCTAAAAGTTTTAGATTCTTTCTGTTCCTTACACGTGATTCTGCCCACCCACCACTCCTTAATGTCGCAGATTGATTCCCTCTTCTTCCTTTTTACGGCATCTTCTCGTACCCTGGAGGTTTGAGCCTAAGACTTTTTCCCCCAAATATTCCGACTTAAAACGCTATTTTTACATGATTATGCCAGATAAGATCTCGATATACGTAAAATAAAGCTTACAAGAAAAAAAATGCAAAGTAACAAGATGCTATGGGAATGAACTAAAGCTTTTGACGGGCTTCTGTGTCAGGGTCTGGTAAAATCTCCTGCGTCAGAGAGACGAATCGTCTGCGTCGTCGATGCAGGAGGGTTCGTATATATCCTCCACACATAACGTTACCTATAAAAACGGAGGGGGTGTGAAACTGGAGTTTCGTGAAGTGCGATCACTGTGAGACGTGGAGGTAACTAACAACTTACGCCTAAATGTGGGTCGTGTGTGGCGGGTCGCGGGTCGTGGGTGGTGGTGATGGGAAGCACAAAACCATCGGAAACGGTCTGGCCAGAAAATTCCCTAACACCGAAAACCAATGCAGACATTTCACGGCTTTCTCTAAACCCGAAAACTTTTCGTCCAACTTCGCCATGGCCATGTTCGGCGAACAAAGACACACATTTGTCCAATGTAGAAAAGTCTCCAACAAAACCATCTTCGCAGCAAAGTCTCAGAGTGATAGTTGTGAGTGTGAAGCGACCTATATTTCTCAGTATAGTTCAACATATTGATTGTACGACACATTCAACACATTGATCGTATGAAGACTTTTCCGTTTTGCCCTCACGACAAGGACAGAAAAGTTGGTTCAGATTTCCGTTCCACTGACGACGATGTCAAAGCTGTCGTCCGGAGGACAGGATCGTTCAGACCCCGTCTCTGGTCTTACCAGGCTCAGGTTCAGATGACCGCGTGCATTACTAACTTCGCGAAGAGCAAGGATTATTCGAGTTGGAAGCAGTACTTGTCATGACGGACTTTTCTCGCGCTGTTTGCTCGGCTCATTTCGCGGAGTAGACGGCTGCAGGGGGAGGTCAGCGGAACGGCAGAGTTCTTCTCCTCGCTTCTGTTTACCTCCCTATCGACCGCTAAGTTCAGCTGCAAGTGACCTCCAGCCAGGGCTGCACGAGAGTTCGAATCAGATCGTTTCAAGACTGGTCGTAATGGCCGTTTTCCCTGTGTAGGTTATGTGCACTTTACGTGTGCAGAACCGATAAAAATGCTTGTTGATGATGATGATGATGATGATGATGATGATGATGATGATGATGATGGTGGTGGTGGTGGTGGTGGTGGTGGTGGTGGTGGTGGTGGTGGTGGTGGTGGTGAATACTTTAAAGCAGACGTGTCTCTTAAGTGAAAGGTCCAACCACAATACAGATAAAAGACAGCGGCTCCCTTTCGTTAATTGGTTCTCTCTGCATTAGTGAGTACTGGGCTATCTGGGCAAGTTATAGAGCTCTTTACAGTCTGAGGACTCAACAAGACTGAGCTGTGTTTTAGGTTTAGGGTCGCATAGAGCTGTCGGAAGCCTTTTTCTGCTTGCCATGACGAATAAGATGCTCTCCATTTTTGGACCTGGTCTTCCTTTTTAAAAAAAATCTTCCCCTCTCTTCCTATCTTCGCTTCATCATTGACCAAACTTTCCTCTCTCTCTCTCTCCTTGCCCACTCCAGTCCCCTGTGTCCTCTTGGTTCCGTCCTTCAGTCACATAATATGCTCCCCCCACCCACCCACCCAACGCTGGTTCTGCCGGCGTGACCTTGCATGTGGCTGTGGCATATCCTCCAATCGAGCATCCGAAAAAGGTACCTGTCGCCTGTTTCTAAGCAACCGGGTTTCCCAGAAACACGTACGGGGGCCTGACCAGACCCCCCCTCCAATAAAAAAGCCTATAAACCATGCTTACTGCAACGCATCTGCGAGCGGAATCCCGTTGCATCACACGGTCTCATCTCGGCTGACATTAATTACCTCCGCCAACGTTTCTCCCACCAGCCTGGCCGTAGCTGGTCCAGCCTCCTGTGGAGTCTTATGCGGCTGTGCTGGACTTCCAGGAAGCATAAGGGTCACGCCACAAGTTTGTCTCCATGGACCTACTTCCAGAGCGAGGTCCGAAGAGACAATGAGTTCTCAGAGCGCACCGCGCTTGTACGATGCATGTTGTGCTTTCTGTCCCAGCTGCTGTTGACCGTAGGTGACGACCAGCCTTTGTTGTCAACGTGGCGCAGGAGAGAAGTCATGAAAAAGACGGTTCTGCCTGCCGTCCTAAATATAAGTCGCATTAACCACGCGCACTTGCCTCTTTGATCCTCCGGCAGCAATTGTGCCGCCCCACTTCACACCCCACCCCAACCCCATACACAATTAAGTACTTTTTTTTAAAAAAAAGTTCTAATTTGCTGGAGATAGAAAGAAAAAAAACAGCAAACAAAAGTACAAGAAAACTTTCGTGCACTTTATCGTAAACCTCGAAAACTGGAATGCCCTATATGTGACAAAGTGCTTTCGCTTTAGATGTAATACTCCTGTTTTTGTAATTGTTATTTACTATTTTTAAGTGGTGTCTTTTAACTTTTAAAGTTCTCGAATAAACAAAGAACGACTGAAAGTAACGTAACAGAATTGGCCAGTTGTGCAGCCAGAAGATTTAGACATCTACACATCTCCTTAACTTGGTCTCATCATTATACGTTTTTAAAACATTCTCCGCTATCTCCGCTCTTCATCTCATGCCCCTCAGTCTAATTACATTGCAGTTGTTCTTAAGAGATCTTGCACTTTATTTCTTCACTTTAAAGCTCTTTCCTTACCCGTGATATCTTGAATGTCCTTAGCAGGCGCTCGGAATATGAGCGACGTACCAGCGAACGAAAACTCTCAATGTCCCCCTTGCGTAAATGGTGACTAACCTTGCCGCCATCAAAGCAAAAGGGCTAGATTGGTCCATTTCCTCTTTATGAGTAGCAATTTTCACTTCGGCCGCGAGGTGTCGCTGTGACGCGAGCGCCGCCATAACCTGTCTGCTGCCAGCAGCATAACTCACACCATCGTGGGAGATGATCCGTGAGTGGTTGCCGAGGGCCTAACAAGTTGACGGATCGGTCCGTGCTGCTCTTCTGGGTGAGACAGTTAATCCGCTTATCAGGGGCGAGGATTGAATATCAAGCGGTTTTTAAGTACAGGATGTCATTTCACGGGCCGCAACTCCCTCGCCGATTTCTTCTGGGCCTCTTTCTCTTTTGTCCTCCTTCTCTCCCCCCACCCCCACTCTCTTACGATCAGGCGTACGTTTGAGTGTGCCTGCGTGTATGCTTGCATCAGCTGTGTGTCTCTTGTCTATTCGTTTTCCTCTTACTGTTTCATTCTCAATCTGTGTGTTGATGATCTCCCTCGTCTGTTCATTCTCCACGCACTGTTTCAAACAACCTCACTCTCGTTCTTTGTCTAGCTACACGTGCGTTTGGCTTGCTGAGGGTCAGTCGGAGTTCAAGTGTGCGCAAGGAACATCTTTATTAATTTCTCTGGCCCAAAGCGGAACAATTTTATGAAGAGCTGTTTCATTTCGTTTGGCAGTTATCCTTCTTTAATTTTCCATTTTGGTGTTTAGGGTTGCATGCATGGGCATCGAGTGAGAGAGAGAGAGAGAGAGGGGATAGAGAAAGAAGGGAGAGAGAGAGAGTCAACACAAACAAAAATATTGACAAAAGAGAACAATATCACCGAATGAGATGTCTTGCAGGTGTAAACATCCTTTTTTTGATTTGATTGGGAATTTGAAAACCTTCTGCCCTGATCCTTCTGTCTCTTCTTTCAGTTCCTTTTCCTGGCCCGCATTCTTGTCTCCCCTCGTGTCTGCCTTCATGTCTGTCTTCTATTCTTTCTGCTGTTCTTTTTCTTCCCATCTCCGTCTATGGTCTGCCAAAGACTTAATTTACTCTTCCCGTCTGTTTCTTTACTTGTGTGTAATTTCTCTCCTGTCTGCCTCAGTGTCTCTGTAAACTTTCTTCTTATGATTGCCTTCTTCTCTGCAATTTGTTTTTTGTGTCTAAATTCCACCTTGCCTTGTCTGTCCTGTCTGCCTTCTTGTCTTTCTGTAAACATTATCTCTCGTCTGCCTGTTTTTCTTCCTTTCTGACTGTCTCGCAGACTTTCTAGATTACACGATACTTTTTTTAAAAGTCCTTTCTTCCACTTTCTTTCATTTTTTGGATGACAAGTCATGATGTTTTGCCCCACATGCTCATTAATCTGGACATAATTTCCTGGCCTCTTTTCATGTGTCACTTTGGTGCCAGAGCCTGGAGACTGTAAATCCTTGCCCCACACATGTCTAGCACATGCGAAAGCATTCCAGCAACAAGCTTTGTGAGCTGTCGGCACTAGGCGATCCTGTCTTTAAGGCCGCAGTATGCGGAATGCTTGATTAGACCCATTATGCACGGCGTATTTAAAACCGCCAAGAAACCTGGTCCTAAAGTCAGGGCGGAAAGGAGGGGGCGTGGTAGCGCGCTAGGGACGCGTACAAAAAAGAAAGATATTATCTTATTTTTCACTTTTCTTCTAAAACATGCTCCCTCTTTCTTTCTCTGTGTGGGTGCGTGCGCGCGCGCGTGTGTGTTTGTGTGGCCTCTTCGATCATTTGGCCTCGCTGTCCTCCTCAGTTTTCATCCTCTCGCATTTTAAACCTCAATGAATATCAAGTGGCATCGACTGAGAGCAGAGCCGGAGCTTAACAGGAAGATGATCACGCTGTGTGAGCACAGACAAAGCAAACTGGCAATGTCGCTAGTGACCGCGTGACCAGTTCTTGTAGCTGTCCAACTCGCTGCCAGAGAGGGTCGAGATGTATCGTGCGAGGAAAACCTTCCAGCCCAAGTCATCATCGCATACTGTTTCTCCCACACCGCCACACTAACGTCTACTGAGGCAAAGTTTTGAGATCCCCTTTGAATTCGTCACTATTAATCTTAATAATAACTATCAGGGCTTAACAGCAAGTAACATTTATGGTTGCTTGCCTGGCAGAGCAATTGAAAAAACAGTGAATTTATGCATGTCCACGTCGTTCTGTTCATTTTATTTCGCATAGCTTCTTTAATACTCTGTAATATACGCATTTATGAAGGATCGATGCATGCACGTACGCTTGTGTGTTATGTGTGAAAATTTTTGTGTATTGTGTGTATACGTATGTACATGGTGTGTGAGGGTGTGTGTCCGTGCTCATGCAAGCACGTGCTGTATTTTGAAAGCCTCGGTATTTGGGTGCGTGCGTGTGTATGTTCGCGCGTGTAGGTTTATAGGCTGCTGATGTACGGTTTATCTAAATAAGAGCGTCAGCTGCTCTTTGTGTCTGACGGCGAGAAAGAGGGTTTCTCGGAGTAGTTTTGAAGCCTACTTACTGACGTCTGTTATGTCTGACACGCGAGCCCTCCATACGCCTTCTGGAAGCCCTGCTGATGTCAGCAAGCCAAGAAACTGAAGCACATTCTCACCTCAGACCTGCGCTGAGTTAAAGGCAACTAATATGGTCTCTTTTCTTCACCGCTCAGTCTCTACCTTGCTTTCAAGCTCTCTCTCTCTCTCTCTCTCTTTCTCTCTCTGCCCTTTGTCTACTTTTCGGCAATCGTTCTGTATGTCTGTGTTTCTGTCTGTGTGTCTTATCTGTTTGAACGTCTCCTACTGTACTAAACTAACCACACGCACGCACGCACCCACATACACATACAACAAGAATAAGAAAAACCAGGCCGCATATTGCAAATCCTAAAGAATGGATAATGTTGTACAGTACTTTTAAAGTTCAATGCATTATTAAGTGTGCAGTTTTCGAGAAAGGTTATGAGCAGTGCTTCAATTGAAATAAAATACGTTTGTCCCACACGTGACAAATAGACGTGCAGGCTTGTTTTTCTGGGGCCAAGTACATAAAACGGGTCCAGATTCCATGCTTTCCAAGGTAATTTGGGGGGTTTAAAAAGTTGCATCTGATGGCTTCCTACTTCCTCTTTTCCCTTCATCCTGCAGAACAAGGGCGGGGGAGAGGAGATGAAAGAATTAACTTCAATGTCTTCTTGATGGAGACGAATTATAAAGGTTCGGGGTCGCATTCATTACCGCCGGCGTGGCATCTTTTGTTTTCTGTCTGATCAGCGGGACGGAAGACACAGAACTTCACCACGTGCCCGTCACAGCACGTGTGTCGTTCTCTCGCCCTGGAGGCTATAAACAGGACGACCACCCTGACCGCAGGGAAGCGGGTAGCTGGCCATTTAGAGTTCTGGTCACTGAACCAGAAAGCGCTGCTTCGATACCCGTGCGCTGCACCACACTTTCCTCCAGTCCACCCAGCTGGACATGAGTACCTGACCCATGGGTCAGGGGAGGTAAGGCAGCCAAGGAGAGGAGATGGGCAAGGCCCTCACGACGCTGGTCCACAGAAAAGTGTGTGTGTGTGTGGGGGGGGGTAGCTCATACACCCTCGAATCTTCTGCGATCACAAAAGGTCACGGGGCATTGACCGCAGCTGAAGATGTGGTCAGAACTGTGACATCTCAGCCTTTGTTCACATGCACTTTTCTAGAGATACAGCTTTGCTTTTTCTTAATCATTTAAAACAACTGTTTTTAAAATGTTTCATATTGCACTTCTGCGTTTTCTTGATGACGTCTTATCCATGCTGTCATTTCGGTGACTTCTTATCCATGCTGTCATTGCGTTGACGTCTTATCCATGCTGTCATTTCAATGACGTCTTGTCCATGCTGCCATTTCGGTGACGTCTTGTCCATGCTGTCATTTCGGTGACGCCTTATCCATGCTGTCATTTCGGTGACGCCTTATCCATGCTGTCATTTCGCTGTGGTCTTCAGCCCCTCCCCGCACTCTTTTTCTGTTCTTGTCTTTATTTCCCACCCTGTTCTGCGTCCCTCCTAGCCTGTTGTGAGTGCTAAACACTAACAGTTACTCGAAAGCCTCTACAAAATAATTTAGTTCTCGGACAAGTATCTTTTTTAAAATACTATATGCTGGGGCAAGCAAAAATTTCCAGTATTGTCAGCATTGTACAATTTATGGTGACTTACCAGTCATGTAAAGAAGTTTCTTGTGTCGAAACCTTACGAGCTCAACTCTTTTTCTTTCTTTTGTTTCTTTCTTGCTTTCTTTCTTTCTGGTTTGCTTTCCTCCTTTTTCCTTAACCCCCCTCACTCTCCTTCTCTCTTACTTTTCTCTCACCTCCCTCCCACTCTCTCTCACACAATGACGCCCACTTACCATGGCTTTTCTCTCCCCCCCGTCCACTCTCCACCCCCACTCTTCTCTACCCTAACCTACCCACCTTGCGATTGGCTGCCCCTCTTTGACCCCTCTTACTGACTGTCCCTTGGTCAGTTTCCTGCTATCCAGCCCACGCGCCACATCTACCGCAGCTAAGTCTTTTTCTTTTTTGTTTTTGGGTTTTTTTTCGTCGTTTTTGTGTCGTCCTGATAAAGGGGTGGTGCCCCGAAACATGTAGATTGTCTTCGTCTTTGTCCTGTTCTAGCTTGGTCCAGTTCCCTTGTTTTAAATTTAATTTTCTTTCTTTGTTTTTTTTTACCTTTGTCTTTCTTTCGTTATTTCTCTGTCTCCCTTTTTCTCTTTCTTTCCTTCCTCCCTCCATCTTTCTCTTTCCATATTTTTCACAGAACTAACAGGCACACAGTCCCTCATATTCTGTCACCTTCAAAAGAAGTTCAGTCTCAGCAGACTTTAAAATGCAGAAACTGTGACCTACTTTTTTGCGGAAAAAAATCTGTCCTTTTCTACTTAAACGTATTGCTTACCGAGGCTAAAAGGACTGCTTTCATAACACTTTTTTTCAATCTGATGTGATTTCGATGCTTGTAGTCCGTCCTGGTCATTAATTGCCATCCATTCAACTTCACTAATTCTTCGTCCTTTTCCCCATTCGTCATCGGCAATGCGGTCAAAAGTTTGTCTAAAACAACTGCTGATTGTCTCAACAGTCGGCATCGAATAGGTTTTCAGTAAACTATATTCTTGTCGCTGTTTCGAAACTATCGTGTTACTCTTGCATTTTGTGTTGCAACTCACCACCTGCCGTAATTACTTTAAACCAACGAGCCAGTCACGAATCGATCCAGCAACTGATCAATTATTTCTTAGACGGCGACTCAGCAGTAGCCTTCTTCACCCCCTCACCCCACATCTTCCTCCACAACAATCCGAAGGAAATGTTTACTAACGATCCTCGCACAGATGACTATATCTGTCGACATCAGTCTACAGAACAGTTCTTTCTCAAGTCAAGCAACGCGAGGAGGGACAAAGGTGTGCTCTTGCTCCCGTTTCGAGTCTTCTCCGACATTGCTCATTTGTTGAAGCCCGACATTCCCGAACACGCTGGTCTCTTCCGCGGGCTTTGAGTGTTGACAGTCCGAAACCAATGCTGGTGCCTTTCTCTGGGGCCGCCCCCTTCGTTTGTTGTTATAGTGCTTGAGGTCAACATTGGTAGCAGCTGGCTCTCGGAGAAACAGTCCACTAAAGCCTTTCTTAACTGCTCGAAAATGCGTCCTAGTTCGGCCATTTGTTCAGTTAAGAAAAGTCTTTACTGTTGTAGTGCATTTTTTTTATTTTTTACGATACAAGCTTTATGAATCTCCTCTCACTACCCTCCCCTATCTCCTACCCGCCCCTTCCTCCCATTTTCGTCTTCGCCATCTTCGTCCCATTCTACGAAACTGTTTTTAGCTTTGCTGTGAAATATTTAGGGATGTAGTTTTACTCTTCAGTCTGTGGGTTTAGTGTTAGCGTGGGTCCTTATTTCCAGGGTCGATCCAAGCACATCCAGTCCTGTCACTCATCCTCGTCCTTCGTCCCGTTCGATCCTGTCCTGTGCACCCCCCCCCCCCCGCTCTTTTACTCAGTCCCAAACCAGCCCACTGTTTCTAGTCAACATTTGTTTTCGAATGTTTTGCAGATCGGCCAAACAGCAGCTAGACTTCTCTTTTAGGAGGCACTTGTTGCTTCGTTATTATGCTTTTATCTGTGTGCGTATATCACTACATGTCCTGATGACACTCCACCCAGGCTGGACGGGGATGGGTGAGAACCTCGACGCCCCCAGAGCTGTGTCGGCGGGAGGCACATCTAACGTCTAACCACGCCCAGCAGGTCTGCGAGGGGTAGAGGCCAGGCCAAGTGGACCCCAGATCATCCAGTTTGGGGTGGTTCGGTGGGCTAACACCTTGTCCACTTTAAAAAAAAATTCTTACGGAAACCAGAAACAGTATATTATCCACTAGCTCATTTGCTAGGAGAAACAGCAGGGTTCCATTCCGGAGGATGATAACGCGTTGTAGCCATAAATAAAGATGTATCCATTCTGTATATATGAATGTGTATACACACATGCTGCTATGAAAATAAAGTTTGACTATCTCCTCTTTCTTTGCGCCTCGTCTCTCTCTCTATCCCTCCAATTACCGTCTAGTTGATAACTGAGGTGGATTTCTCAAGAAAACAACGGCCGAAGCTCAATCATCAAGGGACAAGACAAGGCTAAAACTTAAAGATATTTTCTGAATATAAATTTTCGCTTGATCGAGCGGCCGGCTACCCCTCTCCAGCTATCTGAATAACTGCCGGCGATGGCGATTGCTTTACTGCTTCTTTATTAACTGTTCGCTCCAACCCGCCCCTCCACTCTGGCCTGCCATAAAGTTAACCTCAAGCACGTTTGCCTAAAAGCCGCAAGACATCAGCTTTAAATACGCACGGGTTCCTTGAAAGACCCTCCACTAAAGACCAGCTTTAAATACGGACAGGTTCCTTGCATATCAAAGACACTGCACTAAACACCAGCTTTAAACACGGACAGGATCCTCGCATATCAAAGACCCTGGACCAAACATCAGAAACCTTTGACCTCTGACATGCAGCCTCACGTGCTGCTCTTCCTTTCTTGATGACGTCATCAGTGACTGAAGGGTTGTTGCTTATCGACCGATCGGTTGTTGAAGTTTCCATCAATGGTACTGCTGCACCGGCAAGTATAGTTGTTTTTTTTTTAAGGGAAAACTATGCTGTAGAAGGGAGGTAGGATGCAAACATAAGGGCTGTGGATCATACTTTTTCTTCTTTTGTCTATTTTTAACGCAGAGTTTGTTCATAGATTTCCTAGTATCGAGATTCTGTCGTTGTTGCAAAATTATAGTGTCAGACGGACTGTTCAATCAATCAATCAAGTAGAAATAGCGCTACTAGCAAATATTTTGTTTGATAGGAGTCGTTTTCGTCTTTGAGTAAACGCACATTTTGAACAGTACAGTAGCATGTCCTGGCATTACTTTTGTCTTTTAAATGACGCACTAACTTTGAAATAAGATATCGTTAGGTCTGTGGGCGACTGGAAAATTTGCCCCAAGAGGCAACTGTCTGCAGCAGACCCTGGCACGATAACCCTAACCCTGTCTGGTGTTGTAGACTGATATTAAAGTTGTTTTATTTCGCAGTGGGTAATTCGGATCCTGAGCCCCTTCGATGAGGCGTCTGTCACAGGAAAGAAATTATACCGCAACACTGATGGATCTTTCCAAATTCGGCTCAGAGACAGACGTAAAAGTGTGAGGGTGTGCACAAATACTATTACGGGTCCAGAGCTTGTGGTGATAGAGGGTACATGTAGACTGGAGGTCAGTTGAGGGTTGTTGTACGACAGCCTACTCGCATACACATGGAGACAGACATGCAGGCAGACAGGCAGGCGGATAATCTTTCGTCGTCAAGGACAGCCGAATATAACTGACAGCGCCATTCAACCAACCAACCAACCAACCAACCAACCAACCAACCAACCAACCAACCAACCAACCAACCAACCAACCAACCAACCAACCAACCAACCAACCAACCAACCAACCAGCCAGCTAGACAGACAGATAGTCAGACAGACAGACTTCGTTAGTTCGCCCACTCACTCACCGAACGGGAGGAAGAGATAAGCGAAAGGAGACAGACAGACAGAATCCATTCAGGTGTTACGTGCCTATGTACAGATTGCGAGAGCTCTACAGAAAACATCAGTCATCGTTACAAACCAAAGTTCTGCTTCCAGTCAACCCCGTGGAATGATGGGTAACCGACAGGTTGCAAGAATCTCGTTTTCCAAACCGACATCAAGATGAACCGTCTTCCTATTTCATAACGAGGCGGTCAGCGCACGCTTTGTTTTCCGGGGAAGCGGGAACTCTCGAGCAAGGAGAGGTGGCGTGCAGTCTGTCCACCAAAAGTCCACCGAACGGTTGATAAGACGTAAATCAATCTCAGGATTCCGCTAACCGTTGCAGCTGCAGTTATTTCTTACCTTTGGTTTACCGGAACCTTTTTGGGACGGCAATACCGTACGATGGCTGATACAATCGCGTCTTTTTCGACAATGGACTTTCCTCCACTCCATCGTGTTCTGCAAAATCTCTCTGATGTGTTTGCAGCTGGTTCTCCTTGTAGTTCTTTTTGCAATCTGTGCCAGCCGATTAACCTACTTTTAACGCGATGATATGCCTGCCTGCCTCCCTGCCTGCCAGTCTGTCTGCCTGTCTGTCTGTCTCCTCTCGCTTATCTCTTCCTCCCGTTCGGTGATTGAGTGGGTGAACTAACGAAGGAACGAACAAATGAAAACTTTACAGGTTTAACGCCTCTGCCATGACAACACGATCATAAATACATAAAACATATTGATAACAAAAAAAGGTAATACAATGGATTAAGTCTTAACAACGTAAAATTTTGTATTAAAAAATAACAGTAACCGGTGAAAAAAGCCATACCTTAAAAAGTTATTATTTTATAGTGTGTGCAGCTCGTTTAGTTATTGTGTGCAGCCACATGCTTTCTGTGATCATGTCATGCGACGTGCTTTGTTTATAAAGATGTCTAAATTAATGGTTAGGTGTGGAGCTTTTCCGCAACAAAATAACCTTTAAAACAAAGGCTGAATTGCATATTTTAATAGAACTAGCTCACTTCGTATATCTGTGTATTTTGGCCAATGAATGATATCAAGTGTGCGCAGGCAAACACGTGCGTGCATGAGCAAGTGTGTGCGTCTATTCGTCCATTGCAGCCATTCCCCCTCCCCTTTTCCCTCCCCGTTATTATGTACTAAGTAAGGAGACGTCTTGGATATCATGGGGGGGGGGGGAGACCAACCCCACTAAGGCTGGGGAATGGGGGGGGGGCGGAAGGTCATGAATAACATAATACCCCGCTCATTTCCTCGGATGTGGACTGACTGTCTGTGGAAGACTGCACGCTGTGCACGCACAAATGGCATCCTGTGACCCAGATCGAACCCAAAGTTAAACTACAGACCTACGAAGCACGAAAACGTAGATAAAGAAAATATTCACAAAATAATCAGGGAGCATGAAGGAAAGACGTGCTAATGGGCTGTGTACAGATCCATGCGTGCATGCACGAACTGACTTGCAGGCACACGCATGCATCCACGCACGCACGTGCGCAGGAGCACACACACACACATATGACCCATGAACAGTGATTTCGTGTCAACGACTTGAAAAGTGTTGGCATTTCCATTGAACCTTACACCTCTCCCAGATCCTTCTTCGCGACTCTTGAGTTCCTGTGCCATGAGCTGTAACAATCGGACGAACCACAGGCACGCGCTGTCACGGAACGCGCTGTCACGAGACAGAGAGAGAGAGAGTGTGTGTGTGTGCAAGGAACTGAGAATAAAATGTCCGTTCCCCAAGGAATCTTGTTTAAGATGTTTCGGTATGTGACTGAATATTTTTTCTCTCTCTTCTATATCTTGTTACCTTCAAAGGAAGGGACCAAAAAAAGAAAAACGAACAGAAAGGCAAAACTGAAATTCGCTGCACGGCACTCATGGCACGTAACACTACTGCGAGTTCGTTAATCTGCCGAGGTTCGTAAAGGCCTTTCTTAACTGTATGCACGTGTATCCTGCTTGGTTAAACTTGGTCGTCGACTTTGTCTGACTTGGTCATTGATACACATCAGTAGGGGCACGCATTCACGCCGTTAAGAAAGGCTCTCCAGCACACACCCAGCTCCCTTCCCCTGGCACATTCAGGCTATCGCCGAAAAGTGTTGAAAGAGAGCCAAGTAGCTGAGTCTGACAAAAGGTTTCTTCGTCTGTCTTTAATTACTAACCATGCCTTTTATTAAAGAACATGCACCAGAGAGAGGGGACGAAGCAAATGCCTCAATTTGCTCCTTACGTTGTAAAAAATGCACAAAAGGTTCGTCTGAAGTCGATCTGCAGAAGTAGAACGCTTTGGCAGATGTGCCTCACAGAAAGGACTGATTACGCCAACACTCGGCTGACAATGGTGTGTGTGTTTGTGTGTGTCAAAGTTAGAAAGAAGAGCGATTTAAATAGGTTTACTCTGATTGACTAACTAACTAACTAACTGACTGACTGACTGACAGGGTTTGGGGACGTGACAGTCCTAGTGTAAACTTTATGACAATCGAATCCAGTAAAACCAAATAATGAGTAGGAACTGGTCAGTTAGCCTCGCACTCTTGTATCTTTGAAAATTTGAGGTCTTTTTGTTCATCAAAGAATCAGGGGCTTTCTTCAGACATTTTCTATAACCTAAATCTGTCTGGCTTAAAATTGCAAAAGAAAGAGAAAGGAGACCTACAGGCCTCGCGGAGCTCCAGGATGGTTAGAAAATGCTTTCATCTCTTCGGCTGAACTTCAGGGCACACGCTAGAGTAGTCTCCCTTTCGTTCGCGTCACTAGTCAGACAGTAAAGAGAAGTTATCCCCATCCGAACAAGCTCCACACTCTCAAAACTTTTTTTTAAAGTTTGTGGGAGGGTTTTTTTTACATCTAAGAAAGAAACAGATTTTTCTGTAAAGGTTTCTTTTCCCCTGGAGTCACGCACGAGGGGAGGATATCCCTAAACACTGCGTGAACACGTGCACCTGCCCAAGAAGAAACAACGCGTTATCTCGAGTAAATGCCAGAACGTCGCGTCTCGTCCTCGCCTAAACGAAATGTTTCAGCCCGAGAAAATGGTCGTACGTGCTGGCTGCCTCTCGCGTCGCCTGGCACTGCAGCTGACGTCCAGAACTGTCACTATTCACTGCAGTGACAACACGCGTATTTCTTCACGACGACAGTGGCCTTGCTTGAACCGTTCGTACTCACACGAACTTGTCCTTATGTGCACTTCCTACAAACCTTTACAAGACGAACCATGCAATCTTCGGACGCACTCTGGGAGACAGCATGGAGAGATGATACCAATGACGTATCAACTTTAGGTCAGTCTACTTGAAATAGCGAAACCCGTCGATTATTCATAACGGAGGTGGGGAAAAGATCGTTGCAGGCCTACAGACATGGTGCCACCGCATGCTTTAAGACTATCCTGAGAGTCCCAGCAGACAGCAGGTTAAGTCGATATTGTACTCAGCCATGAAAGGGATTCCTACCAGCGATGTCGCCATGGGAGTTAAGTCGCGCGGCGCCCTTACTCCAACTCGATCCGTATACAGCAGTGATGTCCCCCTGAGACTGTCTGGGCTGTTGTGTTTCTGCTGGATATGCTTGTTAGCGAGTGTGACGCTGGGGCCCAACTTGTCAACGAAAAAGCGCCATGATTAATTGCAGCGGAGTACCCCTGCTTATACAAGTCATTGTTACATGTGCTTCGGATTTAAGATCTCTTCCTGGTCTTACAGACAGACTACTCACACTTTGTGATTGAACTACTCTGCCGTTTTCGTTGATTCATTTTATTCCCATTATTGATGTAGCTTCCACATGTTCACCTACTCTCCCATATCCTATCTTCTTCCTCCTCCTCCCACACGAACATAGACATATTCGTTTAGTTCTTATATTCGTATCCTTTTCCTCTTGTTGTTCCTGGTTCCATCCTTCTCCCTTTCTTTCTCTCCCCTCTGTTTGCCCCCTCCCTTTCCAGTACTTCCTCCGTCGCTATTCTCTGCTCTACTTCCCCTCTGTAGCTATTCTTCATTTTACATAAGCACCATCCCCATATTGTTCTTGTCCCATAGTCAGACCGAAGACACTTCACCCCTGAAGTTCCGGTGACATTCAAGACTTATGGTAATCGCCGTGTGGGAACGCCACAAATCAGAGATCTAGATGAGGCAGAGGTACCTGCGCTGATCCTCTCTCAAGCACTTCCGCAAGTGTCTGTATCGTGTCCAGCTACTTTTCTTCAACTCTTCTTTGTGGTCGCCTCTGCTTAAGTTCTGCTTATGGAAAGAAAGAAAGAAAGAAAGAAAGAAAGAAAGAAAGAAAGAAAGAAAGAAAGAAAGAAAGAAAGAAAGAAAGAAAGAAAGAAAGAAAGAAAGAAAGAAAGAAAGAAAATGAAAATCCCTGTCACATTCGCATGGCTCGAGGTTCACCCGCGAGACTTTTGTCCAAACTGTGCAATAGGGTTTCCCGCCATTTCCTGCACGGCCCACAAAGACCGCTGGACTAGCGTGGCTGGAGCATTGCTTCAGACGGGAGGTGGGGGTGGGGAATCATTAACTGAGCGGCGTTCGCGCAAAATAAGATGGGGATTGGGGGGGGGGGCACTGTTCCGGGGAACGCCGCACGGGTGTTCATTACACGGCGTTGTTTCCAGGCTTCGTGGAGTCTGGGGTGCGTCCAGCCCATTTGTGGACACACTCGTGGAGTGCTCGAGGGCTAAGTGAGTTAACCAGTTAAAGCCAACTTCTCTCTTCGAGATGGAGTACAGCGGCGAGGCGAAATGGTACTGATCACCGCTTAATTCTGTTCTGACAAGCGTCCATTGTGACTCAGGGCCGACTAACATGGTGTGCGCATCTAGCGAAGAGATCTTCAGCTGCGCACTGCTGGTAAATGTCGTTTCTAAGAGCGTGCGCAGATGTTAAATTGCGCACACGAGTAGTGTGCGGTTTGGTGTAGCTCCTTTCACTCTCGGATAAAGTCTTGTTTTCCCTTAATCAGAAACCGTCTGACGATCTGAAGAGCCAGCAAGAGAAAATGAGAGACACGCCCTATAACTTAGCCTTCACTTTATTGTCGTCCACCGAAAAAAGAAAGCCGAGGAGAACCGAACTGTTTTTGACTAAATTATTAGCAGAGGCAACGTTTTAATACCACGAAGCTTCCCTCTTTGAGACATCGTCTTTGGGCATCACCGAAACACAAGAGGTTGTCTTGGCCCCTGTGCCGGAAGCAGCCAGATTCCCCACGCAAACAGAAACTGAGGCAGCGAGAGGCGAGACGAGAGAGTGATCAGACTTGTTACGCTCGGCATTAAGAGCAGTGTGTTCGTGTCGGTGCAACCAGACGGTCTCTCAGACATGGGTGTACATAAAGAAGTCGAAGAGAGAATCTGGACAAGTGCTTGCAGTTTAAGGACAGACAAGGGAGCGCTCTTCCAGGCTGTTTAACCACAAAACTGCTGATCGCCATTACAGGCAGCAAGCTTCAGTCTTTGGGAAACGCTGGGTCGATAGACAACCGACTTTTCTTTCAAGCGTCGGAGGGGTGTGGATTGGGAGGGGTAGAATATGGTCTGAGGAGGGATAATCTTTTCAAGTACTGACGTCAGAAGTTCGTCTCAAACTTGATTTCCTCTTACAGGTGACAAATCTGGTGTTCTTAAGACTGAACAATGCAGCTCTGTTGTGTTTAGGAAAACACAGAAGACCCGAAAGAGAAAATGGTTCTACATGCGATTGAAACTGAGAGATGTAGTTGTTTGAATGAATCCAGGTTGAAATTAAACAGATAGTTCCTAATTCTTTTGTTGTAAATCTTTAATTTGTAATAATGTAAAACAGTTGAAAATCTTTTCACCTTTTTAGTCAATTATTAAGAATAACAAATATATTATAGAGTAGTAGATAACACAAGTCAACAAACAAATTTATCAGTTATATTTTTGGGTGGATTTTATAGTATTTTCCATGCTGAACTCAAATCTGTTTTTAGTTTTTCTCTAGCAAGTCTAGTTCTTGTGATGGAGCTAATTACATATTTCGTGATATTTGGTTTAATTAACCTATCTGCAATACGAGATTTTATAACAGTTGTCTATATTTTTATGCTCCAGAAGGCATTAACTGCAATCAGCTTAGTTATTATCATGCCGAAAAATCGTGTTAGTCATCCAGACAGTTTATGTTATGTCTGTGGCTCGTTCACGATGAAAACATGTAGCCCAATTAGTGCAGATCTGAAGAAGCTATACAAACTGTACTTCGGCTGTCCTCTTGGTGACCAGAATAAATCTTGGGTTCCGCGTCATCTACAACAGTTGTTCCAATGAACTGCGCGATTGGCTAAATAGGCGAAAGACAACGATGCCATCTGCAGTTCCATTGGTGTGGAGGGAACTCCGAGATCATCTCAATGGTTCCTACTTTTGCCGCGTGAACACTAGCGGATTCTCAGCTAAAACTAAACACAGAATTGTATATCACAGCTGGGTTTTGCAATAAAACCTGTTCCTCGTGATGATTCTTTACCTGTTCCTGTACCACCATAAGATGACCTTGCTTCTGTAGAAGACGACGAGGAATATGGTGAATGTGCAGCTGATTACAGTCCGGAATCATCCGATCTGTCAAACGTGTGTGGCAGCCAAGGGATACATACGAGCCAGAAAGAAGCAGTGTCAAGTTTCTGCCTCTGGCTGATCCGAGCAAAATATTTCTGTCACCTCTTCATATCAAGGTGGGCTTGATTAAGAACCTCGTAAAGGCCATCAGTAACGCAAACTCTCAGGGTTTTCAGTATCGTGTTCTTAACATACGCACTGCAAAACTGAAGGAAAGGATATTTCTAGGTCCACAATCTCTCTCAGCAGCCGAGGAGGAAGCTGGGGGGGGGGGGGCATTCAAGTGGCTCTGCGAAAAGTTTCTGGCCAACTACTGCTGCTGCTGGATGTTATGTCGTGACACTCCAGACACAGTGTATACAAAAGCAGTCACGTTCTAAGTGTTTTTGAAGAAACAGTGTTAGCTGACATGACACTGTTCCATATATCAATGCCACTGTTTGCCTTTTTGACTTTACAATGAATTTACTGAAAAATTGTCTTCATTGGCGCTTAGGTTTTAGTAAAAATCTAAATGCAACAAATCTGTAGACTAATATTACCCATAACTTCAAAACCTGACACGACAGGAAAAAAGTGAAAACAGATCTGAAATCAGCAACAAAGACTGATTAATAAAAATATGTTTTGGTCTCCGATGATTAAAAAAAATTTATTGCCTTGTGTAATCAGACGTCTTAATTTCATTTTCTGGAGCCACCAAGGTTTCAAATGCTTAAAAAGGCATCCAGTGCTGATGTACTAGGCTGACTGGTTGGTTTATTCCCGGTTGGCTTTTTTCAGGTCAGCTTTTTTCAGGTCAGCTTTTTTTCTCATTGTGTTTGACAGTAGGAGGAGGAAGAGTGTGGAAAAAAGCTCTTTCGGACACGTGCACCGACTGTGAAGACGCACAAGTAGGTCGGTCGCCATTACTGTGTTTAATATCCCATGATGCCATTCTGTACTGCCCGACCTCTCCGCTCCCTCTCCCGCTCTCTGCTTCTCTCGGTCTGCCTGCTTCCAGTCCCTGCGTCTTGTGTACAGGGGCGTCAGATTTTCTCTGATTAGACAGTCAGTCGGACGTCAGCAACAGGCAGACTCAGTCGACTGTGTGTTTGATCACTGCGCTCGAAGTGACGTCCACCGGATGTCAAGCTGATTCTCTCCCCCTAGCGCCATTTCGTGGTTATCTGCGACCACCAGATAGGCGAAATGGAATTTCTTTTGTTTTTATGTGAGCGCACTTTTTTGGGAAGGGTTTTTTTGCGTTCGACTTGTCTGCGTCTGCTGGTTTTAAATGAACCCTCCAGCCATACGGTTTAACGCCAAGAAAAAAAATGTCGACTGATAGTGGAAGACTATAACAGGGGTAGATCTGTTAACACTGGCGTAACAAGAGACTGGTTCAGGCTACAGGGGAAAGCGCCTCATAGAATATACGGATCGCTCTCTCTTTTAATCAACAGGCGCGCCTAGCGGTGTCGTTTTCAAAGGGTTATCTTCAGACCAGAATGACAAGTGCGATAGCCTAATGGCTCTGGACCGCCGCGACTCCATTCAGAAGCTAGAGTTCTTTCCCTTGTTGGAGTTAATCTTATAGACTGCTAGACCTGGCGAACTTCGTATTCAGCTGCCACGGAGCTCCAGTTTGTCCGGAGAGCTGAAATGGCAGAAATAGGAACGTGCCCGATCAGAATCAACATATGCACGCACGCACGCACGCACGCACGCACACACACACACCCGTGCACAAATAAAAGCACGATCTACATTGCTGACTATGCGTGTACAAGATATTTCAAAAGAAAAACAAGCGAGGGGAACTGAATAACTAAGATTTTATAAGATGCATAAAAGAAGTGAAATAACCTCAGAAGTGATGTATAAAAGAATTCAAGCTTGCAAATATTAACACGTTTCAGTTAGATTGACAGAAAATATAAAGTCTTCACTCCCGGCCACTGAACACGGGTTGCAGTGAAAGTGGAGTAGATAAAGGAAATCGTACAGTTTCTATTTTAAAAAAAATTAAAATACACCAGGAAATCTGCTGTTGAAAATTGGAGCAATAAATAATTTTCGCGATTTTGTTAGTAGCGCCAGTGTGTCGCTATTCATGTTGGATTAACTGGGTTGAGAATAGAGGTGGGTACCGGTACAGAAAGCCTTACCGGAATGAAGTACGTCACTGCATGCCGTTATAAGATACCTGTGTACTGGCATAACAGGCAAATAGCTGCAAGGTTTCTTTGAAGCAAAAAGTTCGTCTACTGTGCTTATTTAACCACACAAGCACCCAGTCACCCACTTACCCGCTCACTCAGCGCATGCACTCACGCATGCACATACGCACAAGGATACACGCAAGCACACAGACATATGCACACAAAGGAGTTTTTCAATGTGGTGTTGTGGGATGTGTGTGGCAGCC
>SMGT01002942.1:318546-331942 GCA_004794575.1 Lanistes nyassanus
AGACAGGCAGGCAGGCAGGCAGACAGACAGACAGACAGACAGACAGACAGACAGACAGACAGACAGACAGACAGACAGACAGACAGATCGGCCCTGACGCCATGTTGTAATTGTTGTCGTCCTTGGCGTTTCCTTTTCGTGCATATTGTTCTTTTCTCCATGACCAACACCGGCTGTATTAAAATAATCACGACAGTCCACTGTTCACTAAGTCTTAAAACCTGTAAACAATCCACTGCTCACTAAGTCTTAAAACCTGTAAACAATCCACTGTTCACTAAATCTTAAAACCTGTAAACAATCCACTGTTCACTAAGTCTTAAAACCTGTAAACAATCCACTGTTCACTAAATCTTAAAACCGGTAAACAATCCACTGTTCACTAAGTCTTAAAATCTGTAAACAATCCACTGTTCACTAAATCTTAAAACCTGTAAACAGTCCACTGTTCACTAAATCTTAAAACCTGTAAACAATCCACTGTTCTCTAAGTCTTAAAACCTGTAAAGCAAAAGAAATTGTAAAAAATAATTTTTTTTTAAATGGTCAATGACATAGAAAACTAAGTCTTTCGTTATTATTTTATTAAATTCGGTATTCGTCCAGATCGTATAAAAAGTTCAGGCGGTAAGACAAATCAACTCAACACAATCATCACAGATGTCTAATAGTTTTCTTTGCCGTTCTTCCTCATAGTGCATCTTTCTCTTTTATCGTCGAAAGCTTTATCGTTTGGGTTAAAAAGGAGCCGTCTTACCGATAAGCCTGGATGAATAAACGATCAGGCGAAGTAGGTTTTAAAGCAAGGATTCTAAGCAAATATGTGGATTACACTGCATAAACAATAATGTAAACAACGCCTCTTTTACTATATTACAATTCATTACACATGCAAATAAAAATGTTAAGGAAATAAGCACTGTGACTTTCAGTAACATCATGCACTATTCATCACAGGAAAATCTTGAATAAGTGTGAAATTCCTTTGTTTGTCTCGAAAATGATTGACCTTTACATGCATTATTAGAAAATCTGCTTTGTGTATAAATCTTTGTTTTCAACAATAATTTCGGAGCCGTTTGTTGATTTTATGGTAGTGGCTACTCTACAATCTTTTCATTACCTTTTAAAGTTTCTGTACATTGCCCTATAGTTCAGAATGTCATGATGCGAGGACAAAAATATTCAAGCGTCCATGAAAGTTGTTTAGAGGATTTTACGACACCTCAAAAAAACTTAGTACAATCTCTGCTTCAGACCGATCTTCTCTGTCCCATGGCTGGCTTGCATGGGCGTTCTAATCTCCTGTTCATACGTAAAGGTGGACGTAAAGTACACAGGGCGAACGGGCCTTACGGCCCCTCTTATAACCAGAAGCACTCATGCAAGCCAACCTCGGTGTGGAGGCTCGTATCACATCCCCATAGGTACGGGCGCACTTAAAATGTACAGGACGAAGGGGCCCTACGAACGGTTTTATGACTGGAAGTCCAGATATAGGAGCAGCGTCGTGCACTGCAACCCTTCGCTAGCTTGCATGAGCGTTTGCAGTTGTTCTTTCGATCATAACAGCAGTTGTAAGGCCCGTTCACCCTGTGTATTTTATGTGCACCTTTATGAATGAACAGGAGATAAGAACGCTCATGCAAGCCAGCCCCGAGCTTTATCTGCGTGCGTGCGTAAGTGATTGTATATGTTGGAGTTCTGCAGACCAATATGCTTTGGGCGTTTCGCAAAGTTAGAGCGTTAGTTCCATACATTCTGGTAACATCAGCAGAATTCGCTCGTATTCAGTGTCCGCTCACTTCAAGCACATCAGTAGTGTATCATGCATTGACTCCAGGTCACAGGCAATAACACTTGCCTTGATTTCACTTTATACAGAACAGTCTCCTAGCACCTGTCCTCGATCTCACTTTATACTGAACAGTCTCCTTGCGCCTGTCCCTGATCTCACTTTATACTGAGCAGTCTCCTTTCACCTGTCCTTGATCTCACTTTATACTAAACAGTCTCCTTGCACCTTCCTTGATCTCACTTTAAACTGAACAGTCTCCTTTCACCTGTCCTTGATCTCACTTTATACTAAACAGTCTCTTTGCACCTTCCTTGATCTCACTTTATACTGAACAGTCTCCTTTCACCTGTCCTTCATCTCACTTTATACTGAACAGTCTCCTTTCACCTGTCCTTGATCTCACTTTTTATGGGACAGTCTTCTTGCACCTGTCCTTGATCTCACTTTATACCGAACAGTCTCCTTTCACCTGTCCTTGGTTTGACTTTTTACCGAACAGTCCCCTTGCACCTGTCCTTGATCTGACTTTATACTGAACAGTCTCCTTGCATCTGTTCTGGTCTTTCCTCTTCCTTCTTTAATGGCCTTCATGGACCCATTCGTGTCAAACAAGGTCGCAAAATGATATTAGTTTTGTTCACTGATATTTCTTGTCAGTGGGGTCCATTAATTTATCACATCATATCTCTATGCTCTCTGTTTTACAAACGGTAATTGAAAATCCATTCGATAGTGTGAAGTGTGCGTGTTTGCCCGACTCACTGTAATTCTGGAAGTGGTGAGAAAGAGAGAGATGGGGAGGGAGGGAGTGAGAGACTAAAAGAAAAATAAAGTTCTGTGTAAATGCGCTTGCGTGTATTTAACGGCTGCACGAAGTTGGAAATTTCGCTCGTGCTTTGTGAGGATTTGAAGATGGCAGAACGAAGACGAAGATGGGTGAGGGTAAGGGCAAGGCAATGCATTTTGTTGAAGTTTTAGATCGGATTAACTTCATGTTAGGACAACGAGCAAACCGAGGACCTCGCTGACACGACCTCGCGTGATACCTTTCTTGTCATGCTCTGCAGAGAAACTGAGCGCGGGAGGGACCAGCTTCAGGTATTGTCGCAATATTTCTACCGGAAAGAAACACGAGAAAAACGAGCAAAGTTATTCTTTGTAGATGTGCGATATATTTATCCCGGACTTGGCGGGACGGTCCACCACTTTGCGCTGCTTGTTGGCAAGCAAAGCCTTCCGCACCTCCACGGCTTTCTGTTTGTACAGTTTGAGGACGCGCCGGTTGAAGACGTAGACGAAGAAGATGAACAAGCCCTGCGAGCAGTTCATGATGGGGAAAAGGATTCCTAGCACGTGCAGCACCATGCACACCTCGGACGAAGGCTCCTCAGCCACGGCGCTGACGATGGAGGAGGCGAGGCCGAAGACCCAGGTGAAGCCCATGACTGTGGCCATTTTGACGTACAGTATGACGTCATTTCTGCCCGTCAGGTTGCGCACTGACGACCTGCGCATGCTGAACTTGGCCAGCTGCGTGGTGCAGCGGATGCTGAGGATGGTGCGCGCGAACAGGAAGCAGTTGGCCAGGAAGATGAGAAGGATGGGTGCCCCGAATGCCAAGAGGGCGGCCAGCGGCTGCTGGATCCAACAGGAGCGATCCGCCATGTTGAAGGAGTTGTCGTCCCGCCAGCTCGTCTCGTTGGCGGCGTCGAGTTCCTCCCTCTTCTTCCCTTTGCACCTCCACTCCGCGTCGTCACCCCGTCCCTCCCTCAGCCCCTGGTCACTTCCGCTTCCGTTCCCGAGCTTCCGTTCCCCAACAGTCCCCTCGGACAGGTTCCTCGCGTACGCCAGCATGTCGTGGTGGGAGTGGGAAGAGGAGTAGGTGGGCGAGGGGCTGTCTGACCCCGTGCCGCCGTACCCGATGCTGATGCCAGGCAGCACGTGCGCGAAGTCGATGAGGGCGCATGCGCCGATGACGAGCAGGGGCATGCCCCAGGCGTACAGTGCGTAGCGGGGGAGGTACTTGCCCTTGTCGCGGATGCGGGTAAGGATGCAGGCGCCGGAAGCGAAGGTGCGGAAGACGTCATAGCTCATAACATTCATCCAGCAGTGCGAGGCCAGGAAAAAGTAGTGCAGGGCGACCGCCACGGCGCTGCACAGCCAGCGGGTCTGAAACAGACCAGCAGCACTTTGTAACGAGTTTTTCTCTGTAAGTCCTATAGCGAACTCGCCAAAGTGAGTCTGTAGACTCTTCCGCGGGGCAGATTAGATCCCGTTCTACGTGGTGGCAGAATTTATAAAAGAGAAGACACGTAAATCGTCAGAACATATCTTTCCTCAAACAAACACGACTGGGTAACTTTTCTTTGCGCCGTGATGCGTCAGTTACCGGAAATTTGTATACCTGACACTCGCCCGTTTGAGGGCATCTGGCGCCGTGAGATTGACGAGTATAAAGGGCATCATTCGACAATCAGATACATTCATGGACCACAGTTCTGACAGCAACGCGAACATTGTTGGCACAAACCCATATCATGTTGACCTAGCTGGGTATTGTTGGCAATAAAGCACTGTCGGTAGGCCTGTTATTAGTCACAGAACAATGCTTCGGAAATTTGCTGCGGGATAGATTATCAACAAAATTCCAAAGTTGGTTAAGTTCTCATTTCATTAAGTACCCTGCTTGTCACGACAGTACGAATTGTCGAACATTGTCCTTCAACTAACCACTTCATTAAACTTTCACTGGCTGGATTGGTCATCAAACATTGTTACGTTCAATGGGTTTGGGGGCAACAAAAGAACATAACAGCTGCTGTAGAAATCGGTGATAATTTTAAACAATATAAGGGGGCGAAGAATGTTGTAGTTGAGATCGTGAACGAAGAAGGAAGGAGAAAAAGGTTTTGAGTGAACGAATAGGTGGTGGAAATAGTGGAGGCGGTGGTGTCGGGTTGACGGTGCAGTGGAGGAAGAAGACAAAACGCATGCGCTAATAAATGTCACGATGACACCAGTTGTAGTGGTTTTAGTAGAAGTGCTGATACATAATGGGACATCTTAGAACGTGAGTAAATATACTGTAAGGGGGTGGACGATCTGTTTCCTGTTCTTCACAGCCTTGTTCTTAGAATAAACTGATCTTTGGAACCCTAAAACCTGAGTGTACATTGATACACCTGAGTGTACATCGATACATCTGAGTGTACGTCTGTCAGCCTGTGCTGCTCTTTCTATGTAATCTTTAAAAATGTTTTTAAAACTCTTTTGCGAGCTTAAGAGAGGGTACTTCGGACAAGAATACTGCAACTTACCTGCACCTTTTCACCTGTAATGAAAATGATCTCTGCGACAAAGAGAGCAGTTGTCAGGTTCATGATGTTGACCCCCGGGAGGTTCCTGAGTTTGGGAAACAGGCAGTAGGTGATGAGCACGCTAGCTAGTGCCACGATGGAGACACGACCCAACACGGCCGTCATGTATCCTTCCGCCCTCAGCAGATTGTCGTAGTTGACGTAACAGCTACTGAATTTTCTCGACTTCTCCGCCGTCTGCATCAAAGAGATCTGTGAACTGTCATGGCCTCCGACCGACATGATTGTTGCTTAGTTTTTCGCATATCATGCTACTCTGTCCCCTGACATGCGCACACAAACAGGAAAGGGGGAATCTTGTACTCCACCCTTTCTCTTTTTTTGGAGGTAATACTGTACCACGTCATGAAATAATTCTACAACTTTTTTTCAAATGAGTTTGCACTATGCTGAGGAAGAGGAGGGTCGAGTGGTTATAGCGCTGGCCTTCGAACCTGAAGGCCCTGGTTCGATATCCGTGCGACGCAGGACACCCCAGTTTTCGTACCTGGGAATGGTTACTTGACCCATGGGTCAGGCAGCGAGGGAGGTAACGTAGCGACAAAATGGTACGGCGCCGTTCAAGATAGAACTGACTACTGGTTGTTCTTTTATATTTACTGTGGTACCAGTTCTCAACCTGAAAGCCTTAGTGAGGCTTAGCAGCCTATGGTCAGACAAAACAAGGGAAACGAGAGGAACTGGAGGGTGGTAGCCGTGAGCCGCTGGCTCGGACTCAATCCCCCCTCCCGCTACTTTCCGCTTTATTCCACTGCCACTTCCTCTTCCCTCCTCCTCTCCTCTCCATAGCACAAAGTGGTTTGGTCGGCTGAATGTTATTTTGGAGGGACAGCGCTTCCACCTCGCGAAGATTGCATACTGTGGGGTGGGTGGGTGGGGGGATAAGGGACTTATTAACAATCTATGAAACCTCCACCAGACTGATTGCTGGAATAAAAGAGTCATTGCGGTTAAGATTAATATTTGAGGAAGGGCGCACAATGGGGTCTGCACAATGTTAAACATTATGATTCTAACTCGCAACATTTAACGCGTGGGTCCAACGCTTTGGACACCGAGCTATCCAGCCATCCTTCCACTTAAACCAGCCAAAGGGCAACTAAATGTAAAAGAAAAAAATCTCCACAGTAAAAGAAAAGAAAGCTCTTTCTTGTATTTCGTTTCCAAAAGAGAGCACGTACCGTGGGCTTGTCGTAAGTATCTGGAACACAGATCTCAACTCTGCCCGTGTGTTCGTTGACCACCTCGAAGGACGAGAAGTTGTAGCTGTGGTTCTGGAATCGCAGGGACTTTTCTCTGGCGTCCCACTCGTATTCCGAACGCTCCAGTTGTATACGCAGGCAGCGCGACGTGGAAATGTGAGGCATGTCGCACACTATGGCAAATCTGAGCAGAAGGAAAACCCTGTAATGTGTTGCCATGTGAAAAAACCCACAACTTTTATTCATCACATGAAATTCTATGAAAGGCACTAGTTATGGTATTGCATCCAACGGCACGGCATTCCTACAGTCTCATTTTCTTTTCTTTCTTTTTTTCTCTTTTTTCCTTTCTTTCTTTCTTTTTTCTTTCTTTTCGTATTTGTTTACTTTTTTCCCAGCCATCCTTTTTCCTTTCTTCCTGTCTGTGTGTCTTTTTATGTGTATGACAGCAGAATAGTGTGAAATTCCAGACATAAAATGTCTCCGCCCTCTTCCTTCGCGTCTGGTCAGTCTCCGCGTGGTGTGTTTCCGTTTCTGTCATGAAATTCGGGAAGACTAACATCACGCCTTTCATCCGTTCGTCCATCTTTGCATCCGTCTATAAATATGCTAACGAAGAAGCGACGCGATGAAGAAAGCGTGTTTTCAGAGAGGCAGAGTATAATTTTCGTACGAAGAGGATGGTGTATGCTCACAGCCTGTTGTTTTGCCAGTCGCTGTTCTTAAGCTCTTGTCGCCCCCTATTCCCCTTTTCTAAAAAAGTGAAGGAACACGTCCAGATCCACAAGGGTACAAACCAATGAACTCTAACTTTTGTTGGTTTTTATCAATCGATACCTGATTGCCTCGCTGAAGTTCATGGAACGTGAGTTTCCTTCGATGCCCACTGTCAGCTCGAACTTGCCAGTCGGGTAGGTGGCGCCAGTCGTGTTGACGTACAGCACCGTCTCGTTGCTGCGCCGCTCGGAGTTGTAGCGCTGCAGCACCAGCATGGCGCCGTTCTGGGCACTTGTGCGGCCGTATGGACAGGGGGGTGGCGTGTCGTCCCCAGAGTCGTTGTTTTCCACCTTCACCACCAGCAGGCTGGTGCCGTTGATCATCAGGTGCAGCCGTTGGTCTTTGACCAACACGCCCATCGACTCCACCACGTCCAGCGATCTCTGCTCGCCAGACCGTGACGCCTGCAAGATGAAAGAGATTTTCATCAAGTATTCTTCTGATGATGGGGCCGTGACGAGGGTGCTGTTGCTGGCTGTGGTGGCGTTAGTTGTAATGGTGGAGGTGGTGATGGTGGTGGTTGTGGTGGTGTTAGTGGTGGAAGAGAAGGCGGTGGTGGTATTGGCGATGTTGTTGTTGTCAACGTCTCCTCTGCTGCTGCTGTCATCTCCTTGCTGTTCAGCCGACACAAGCTCCTGCATCACCTTCGTTGTGGCGATAGTTGAACTCACGACCCTGGGGTCAGCGGTCTGGCCAGAGGGCCTAGCGTCGCCGTCACAGTCCACTTGCTCCTGCTCACATTCTTCCTTCGTCATCTTGTACACCTGCACCAGGTTGGTCGAGGTGCCGCGCTCGAGAGTGACTTGGAAGTTTCTGAAGCGTGACACGCTGATGTTGAGCTGCGAAGCGATCTGCTCTTCCAAGTACTCTTGGTAGCCCGAGATGTTAAACAGCAGCATCTCGCTATCGGGAATGGTGACCTCTAGAAGCACGCGCTGCGTATCGCTGGAATCCGCCAGCTGTGACAGGTCGGCCGGCACCTGTCACAAAGAAAGCATCAAGTTATTTGTGTGGGGGAAGGAGGGGGAGAGAGTATGACATCAGCGGCATAGTCCTTGTGTCAGGGTATGTATGTGCCTGTCACATTTTAGGGTTTGGTGGGTCAAAGATTGTATCCCATAGACTCTAGGAGTGACCCATCCACAGCAATCTTGGCTGTTAAAGATTGTAATTTCAACCATCAGTTCAAAGAGATGAACTGTCCAGGGGCAGGGGTAGGTCAGGTCCACACTTGACGCCTGTAAAGGCGGTACTAGGAGGGGGGCGGGGAGGAGGCGAGGCTATTGTCTTTGTCCTGGCTGGTTCGTTGATGTATGTATCTTGATGTATGCGATGTATGAAAGGTACAATAAAAGGACAGTTTTTAGAATGTCAAGTTATCTTCTTCTGAAATCTGCTAAATCAGCTGAGAGACGTTTTGCAGCGGATTTGCTGTTGTAGTGTCTGCTGTGAAGTCTGCTGAAGGCTGATGGTGTTAAGCCTTGTCGCAGAGCCAAGTGCCCTCTTCTACTGGACTTGTGAGAACTCGTGTATCACCTGTATGTGCCTTGTGACAGTTTGCCGTAGCGCAAGGTACTCTTCAGGGTTGTTAGGTCCCTCAAGATAGGTGTGCGACTCTCGGCACGTGGGTCCTCTGCTGACCAGGCGGGAGGAGGAACAGCAGAACATAAAGGAGGAAGTCAAGGGACAGAAGAAATACAACCATGTAAAGCAGCAGAGAACCGGCCTTCAGTGGATTCATGTAACTGAACTTCAGTGGAGCGAGTTCCGAAGTCGATGGTCGACCGAGAAGTGTCGCACAGTGAGGTGACTGTGTAACGACCGAGTGCTTACAGTTCTTCAATAAGCGATGTGTCCAGAGGCAAAGGACACGAAGGAGATCTCGGCAACGCGACTCTGCTGTTACCCACGAACCCCCAGGAGCCCCCAGGAGCCCCTTCTAACACGTCAGTATCTAGGACAGCAGAGAGGGGAGCCCCTTTGGTACAGACTATAACTTTGTGCAGACTGTGTGCAAACAACCAGGAGACGAGTGTTGCGTGTTCTACACGTGGTCATAGTGTGTGCGTGTGTGCAGTTGAAGCAGGTACGTATGTCTGTGTTTATTAGGGCAGGTGATGGAAGGAATTGTATGTTGTTAGCTGAACCAGAAAGAAAGCCGAGTCATCCCTCTTATAGCCTATTTCATTTTGTAAATACTCGCTATCTGTAAATAATATTATCTTTTTCTTTCAATGTATTACGGAGTCTGTGATTCTTTGCTTGTGGGAAGATAGTGGGTGGATTGGGCTCGGGTCACAGTGTGAAGCGAAATAGTTATATAAATCCATAAGTAATACAGTGAAACAGTTATATAAATCCATAAGTAATTCAGTGAAATAGTTGTATAAATCCATAAGTAATTCAGTGAAATGTTCATATAAATCCATAAGTAATACAGTGAAATAGTTATATAAATCCGTACGTAATTCACTGATAGCGTTTCCACCTACGCACATGTCGTCCTCTGAACGGCAGTGGTGTGGAGCGAGCACAAGAACGACGCATTAGGAGTAAAAGCAAACTCCCGTGTGACGACAGTGCCAGTGATGCGCTTAGATCAAGGAAGATCGTGAAATAAACCTGAAGGGATGGAAGCTGAATAACCCGATGGACTGAGCGACGGACTGATTTACTGCCACGGTCTCAGCCCTGAGCAAGAGCTAGACAGGAACTGTGGCTCGTGGGTCGTGGGTTCAGATCAGTCAGGCATACCTCCTTACACGCGATGCAGCACCGGTTTTCAGGACCGGTCGCTTGCTGTGATAAACTTTCAGCTGCTGACTCGGTGTAAAATAATAAAAATACTAGTCTTTGAGAAAGCAGCTTCCCTATAAATCCCTACAGCCACAAGAACAAACCTCTTGACCTACAGTGTTTCCTGATGGAGCATTCAGACGCTGATATTCGTCACTTTACGAAAGGGTTCATGAATGAGGCTGCAGATGAACTGTTTGTATCGATTGTACTGCACTTGAGCTCTCTCTAATACAATGCTCATACTGCTTACGATATTTGTTTTCATTACATCAGATTTCCATATATATGTATATATACATACATATACACCGAGGTTATGAATTTTTTTGCTCTGAAAGACGGATATAAATAATCCGTAAATATAGATCGCTCAATAGACCAAACTCTCTCTTTTATCGCTGTCATAAATTACACTCAGCTTCAACTCACAAGAAACGTCAGATAATGATGGCAAATTTTGTAATTTTCAGAAAATAGCCAAGGAGATTTGGGCATAGGGTACTGTGCACCGTTGCAAAATAAAGAAACGCGGAAGGTCTGGCATAAAGGCAGGACGGACAGACAGAAAGAAAGGTACGCAGACAGACATATAGACGGACGGACGGACGGACGGACGGACGGACGGACGGACGCCTACCTCTGAGCTAATAGGACTACTGGCGCGGGCGCTCTCATCAGGCACACAGCCACTAGTGCTCCAGCGCTGGCCAATTCCGCAGAATGTCTTGCGGCACTGATTCTGGATTGGGTCGTACGCCTCGTCTGGCCCACACCTTGGGCCCTCCTGGCCCTCCTCGTCGTACTCGGCCACAAACAGGATGTGCGTCTTGCCGGCAAAGTCAAAGTTCATCAGCACGTTGAAGGAAACTGGGTAGTCCGTCGTGGGCTCGGCTGGAGGGTTGATGAACACCCGAGGGCTATGTCGGAAAAATGGTGTCGGACAGCGTTCGACGCCGTCGGCGATTTGAGGGGTGACGGCCATCTCACAGGATTGGTTTTCCTCCAGCTCCGGCAAAAAGCTCTCGGCGATCGAGCCACCGGAAAAGTAGCTGAGCAAGGAAACCGCCAGCAGCTGCGCGTCCTCGCACGTCCAGCCGACCTTCCACTCCAGAAATTTGATCTCGCCGTGGCACGTCGCGCAGAAGCGGTTGGCATACACAACGCCCTGATCGTTCTGGACCGGAAGTTCCAATATATGCCCGTTTTGGACCACCGTCCATTCGCAGAGCTGGCGTATGGTCTGGTTAGCCCATTCTGGCGGGCAGAGACTCACAGCCTGGATCCACCTGTTATTTTCGATGCCTTTGACGTAAATGCATGATGTCATGCCTTGGTAATCATCAAGTGTAGCAGAAGAAGCCTTCTGGTCTATTTGAATGTCCTCTGGCGTCGGTTCGACGACAGGCTCGGTGTTAAAAGCAGCTACAAACTTGTCTAGCTTTTGTTCCAAGGTCAAACCAGCCTGTATATGCGTTCCGTTTTTATTCCGATCTCCACCATCGCTTATGGGAACTCTCTGATGGTGTTTCTCACCAAAAAAATTCTTTGTGTTTTTTCTTATCAGCTCCTTTACGTACTTAAGGACCTTATCCTTAGATGGATTAGCAAACTGTTTCATATCGCGCCGCGCTTTCTTTTCCTTTCCTGCTGAATACTGCTGCGAAGGTGTTACCGAGTTTCCATCAGGAATAGAATGAGAGTCAGTGATTATTGTTCTTGTAGGTCCAAGGGACTCTGCAGTTAGAGAGTTCTCGTTCCTTAACGGTACGCTGATAGAGACGACAAGAATAACGCCAGAGACGAGAAAAGCGAAGGAATCCATCATGGTGGGCTTCCTTTCTTGAATCCGCTCTCGAATGGATTGCAGAAATGCTGAATACAATACTCCGATCAAAGTTTCGGTTAGTCCCTCTTGCGGTTATCCAAACACATTGTCACTAGCACGGGCGAATAGCAAATCAGTTTTAGCCTGTCAGCAGGAAAAGCTTGTTCTGAAGAACAAATCTTGGTTGTGCTTCGTTTTTCTGACTTTACAGATCCAGCAGAAAGATCACAGTGAAGTTTTTTAACCACAAAGAATGGGTCCTGGTCCTTTCAGAAATTTAGTAGTAAAGGAAATGATGAAATGCAGCCCGTTTGCCAGTATCCCGCTCGCAAGCTCTGGCATCGCTTAAGTGCTGACAGAAGTCCTCAGAGCACAGCCCACAGAAGTCCATGGAACAGGCTGAGAGCGCTCCCAACGACGCAGGTATGGGTATACAACAATCTGACGGGCGGCCGGAACAGGTGAGGCTTGCTTCCAAATGGAATCTGGTTGAGGCAGTGCATCGCATGGCAACCTCCAGCAACAAGCGTAATCCCTTTCCTATTGCGAGTGCACTTCTGCAAAGCATCCTCGACCTCTTTTGAGGTCTCCGGAAAATGGGAATAATAGACGACCCCTCACTTATGCACGTGCTGTGCTCTGGGCAGATCTGTGTCTCTTTATCCAAACTCCTGCGACAGTATGCCGGGCTTAGCAGAGATCCTTCCCCCTTGCCCCAAGTGCCTTACAAAGATATTCCAGTTTCTCTTCTTCAGCTGTTATTTTCCCGTAAGCTATGGCTATAGCTTTACTACTTTGTCTCTGCTGCTGTTCTTGAGGTTCGATCAAGCGCTTAGATGAACAAGAAGCTTTCTTATCAACAGAAGTAACATTGCAGAAATGAAATGCACATAATACAAATTAAGGTAGTTCTAATCAGGTAAAATCGGGGATTGAAATAAAATCCAGTGCGGTTTCATTAGAAAATTATATAACACTTTAAACCAGAAAAAAGTTTGCTATATTTTCATAGAGGACTTATGTACTGGACAAGCTCCCTTATCAGTGTCGGTATCGCTAGCGAGATACCTAGGAAAACATCCAACAGGAGATATGCAAATGAGTTTTTTATACAAAGGGTTAAGGCAACTTTTAAACAAAGGAGAGGACGAGGAAAGCTAGAAAGGAGGGTAGGTGGTTTTTTTCGGAAAGTATCTTTATACTTGGCAGTTCCATCATCGCCTAGAGTGCTTTGTTTGCTAGTGAGCAGTGAATTTACTGTTGTGGTTTGGTTGGTTTGGTCTTTGTTTTTGTCCTGCTTGGTTTGGTTTGGTTTGTTTGCTTGCATGGTAGGAGACTCAAATAGCCAACCAATGTTTACACTTGAGCGAGGGGACGCATCAAATGACGATGTCGTTGACTAATTTCAAGTTAAACCTTTAAGATAAACCTTACAGGAAACTGGCGATAGAATGCATCTGTGCAGAGATCTTTGCCCCAAAAAGTGCATTTACGAAAAGAGGAAAAGCACGCATTTTTGCGTAAAACACGAGTGTTCTCTATGTGAACACACATTTCTGGGTAGTGAACGAAACATTTAGTGAGATGGAGCGGGGGGGGGGGGGGGGGGGGGGGGGGG
>SMGT01002942.1:331948-374563 GCA_004794575.1 Lanistes nyassanus
GTGTGAGGAGTGCATCCCTCTGCTACGTTGATTCCAACACAACATCTCAAAAGTGAGAGCTACGAAGCACATGTAGCTTTAGTAAGGGAGTCCCTGTGACCTACTTTTTGAAAATATAAAAATGCTTTGTGATAGCAGATAACCTCTTTCTTCTGTAGGCAGCAGTGACATAATTCCGTAATCTGTAAAGCGTTCTGGTCAAATAAGCAGTATCAATAATAACTCTGTCACTATCGATGACAATGACATCCAGTCTGACCCTGTCTTTTTGTTCTGCGGGGTTCTTCAATGCTCCGTCCTGGGACTCGTTCTGTTCATTCTGTACGCCTCTTCGTTGTCTATCATAATCAACCCTCATCATGTTAAGCACCACTTCTATACCGGTGATGTTCAACTTCTTGACATTGACACACCTGACACACCTGACAACCCACAGATGCTTCTGACTTGCACATGTGACTGCTACAATGGCATTTAAAAAAAACTGGATGACGCCCAACAAAATTCGATCTAATTAACAATGACCAGATCGAAGCCGTTCTCATTTGCACACCCCAAAACCTGTCTCAACTTTTCCCCACCCTTTGTCTTCATCTTGACAACGCCACCAGTTACAGGCAAGAAACTTGTTCATCTTCGACTGCACTCTGTCCAAGCAGGACCCCAAAACCCTTCTCTATTGATGCTACTACTAAAACTAAGCTTTTCCTGTCTCTCGTCATTTCTCGCATTGATTACTGCAACCGACTGTCTTCTGGCCTTCCCGATTCCACCTTTTTTGTCCTTCAGTGTATCCAGAACACTGCGGATCGCCTCGTTTTGAAAAAATACTAACTTGATCAGTTCACTCTTCTTCTTTCTTCACTCCACTGGCTTTCTGTCTCAGAGCATATTGAATACCAAATTGCCTTCCTCTGCTACACACGTGTCAACGACTGTCTAACTCATTCCTATCTGTACACCTTCTCTCAGCCCACGTTGTTCTCCAAACCCTGTCTTCCTATTCCTAGTATTAAGCTCAACACCTTTGGTTTTCGTTTTTTTTTAAATTTGCTTCAGCCCTCCCACCTGGAACAGCCTGACTCTATCCATCCGCAGGCTGCATACACTATCTTCTTTTAAAAGTTCTCTGAAAACCTATCTTTTCTCTCTCCAAAAATAGATTTCACTGTCCTGTTTGTTCCTACTTGGGGGTAGCTTGTGTGTAGCCTTGTGTCGGCGTGTGAGTATATACTGTAAAGTAGCTGGTGCTGCCGCATGTCCAAAAATAAAAAAACCGCACAGGACATTCCTGTCACCTTTTGCTCTCGCTCACCAGCCTGCACAACTCACAACAGCGGAGTGTGTGCATGTCACAACAATTTATTCACCTCAGGAAACTCTCAACAAATATTTTCAGATGATAGACTCGTGGATATGTTTTCTTATTCTAGATTTCTCCTGCCTGGTCGTTCTAGATCTCCAGCATACAGGGTCTGGTTCCTTCTCCGTCAGCGGGACAATCCTCCTACATCTCTGGTCCTCTCTCAGGCATGAAACTCTCCATCTCTGTGTCGGCGTTTATATTCTGTCCATCGTGCCCCGCTGATAGCCAACTCCCCCCCCCCCTTCATTGAAGGGGTCGAGGGTCAGATGCTCACGATGACAGATCCAGCCATCCACTCTTAGACGCCGGAAGTTCGCTGGTGGTTTATGACATGTGGTCGTCTTTCACTAGCGACACCACGATTAGCACAAATTTTCGTTAGTTTAAACCACGTTATTAAAGCACATAAACATTTGCTGTCACACCACGGGTCTTTTACAGGTATACTTCGAAAATAAAATTTCTTACAGCCCAAGTCATATTGCACACACACACACACAGTAAAGGCTCCCGCGCACAATCTCTCTCTCTCTCTCTCTCTCTCTCTCTCTCTGTGGGTCTTTCTCTCTCTCTCATACACACGCAGAATCACGCACGCACAGAATCACGCAAGCACAGATGCTGTTGTGAACACAATAACGGAAGACGGAAGCACGGACAGAGGGACAAAGTGCAGAAGGGTAGAGCTTCTTTCGGGTGCACAATTAATAAACTATATTCCCCTGCTGTTTTTTTTCAGTATCCTCTCCCCCCCCCCCCCCACCTTCCCGTCGCCCGTCTAAGGTAACGCTGGGGTGGGGTGGGGGGACAGGCGGGCTACATCTAAAGGGAAGCAATTTTAGCTCTCTGTTGGGCAGTGCTTGCAGAGCTACCTCCCCTGTTCTAAAGCGTAAAAACACTTACTCCATCAGTTAGTTTATAAATAGCGGTCAAGTGTTTTTATCTACTCCTGGGAGATTCTTACACAAAAATTAATATATATATATATACTCTTTTCAAACGCTTGCTTTTCCGACCCTTGGGACGGTAAAGCATTTATGTTTCCGATATGCTCTTTGAATAAGCGAGTAAGTCACAATGACAGCCCCTGTACATATGCGCGTGCATGCATGCGTTAGTTTATACCTAGTTCATTCGTCTGCTCCTGTTTAGTGCGCCCCTTTAAAAAAAAAAACTGGTAGTTGAGGGTGCAGACCGTTCCAGGGGACAGAACTCTTGTAGTCCTCTTCAACAACACAACTACACGACATCCATGATAGTGACAGACGGATTTTAAAAAAATAGTTAAAAACCACTGATTGACAGCATTTAATTTGTGCTTTTACGGTATTTTAAATGATTAATTTTTTCTCATCCCTTGTCTCTGGTAAACAGTGTCCTCAACTGTAAGTTGAGAAACAATGTAGTCGCCGCATCCAAGGGAAATCACTAATAATCGTTTCCGGTCTGACGAACCTACCAAATAATTGGACTGTTGCAGACGAAAGGTGTATGGTGTGTGTATCGTTCACACGAAGCCTCTCCCAAGAAGGTTTCATGATGGTACTGAAATGTGATTAGGTGAGTAATAATATCGATCTTAGAAGTGTCTCTAGAGGTGTCTTAGGTTGTTTCATGATTGTGGTTTTGACAGACGAACCAGTGCAAGTTCGATTTACTCATTCGTATTTCTTCGTAAGGGAATACTAGTAGTTCTACACAGTGAGTTGCTTAAGATGGATTAGGCTATAGCGTTAGAGTGTTAGTAAAGTCAGAGTGTCCCTCAAAGTCCATATTCCTGTTTCGATTAAACATCTTGATAGTTTCATCGACTTCACAAAGAAGTTTCTACTTAGGATGACAAACGATCGACTGACTAGACTACAGAGATACTGAAGGAAAGAATGAATGATAAACATAAACAAAGGGTTGGATAAGGACACCAACCGAGTAAACGTACAAAAACAGTCGCTAGGTTCTTAGTGAAGCACAGTAAAGTGTCTTATTGTGGCAATAATTTGAATTCTAGGTCAAACAAATGACATTTCTTTTAATATGTGATTACATGTAATTTGTATCGATCTAGTAGCATTATTATGATTACACATTTGTATTAGCGGATCCCCAAAAAAATTTAACATTTTGTAAAAATTATTTTCAAAGCTTATAATATTGCAATTGAGTAACACAACTCAAGGATATCATTATTCTGCAATCAGTTGTTTAAATCAAAAATATTTTTCTTACACTAGTTATAGGCTCAGAAATTTAAATTTATATACTTCCTAGCGAGTTAATGGAATAACACAATCTTTGTCTCAAGACCCCCACCAGGATGCACCCCCTCCCCCTATACACAAACATGGTGGCATGCACATATGCAATGCCTTCTAAGCTAGAAATGAATTTATGCATTCAAATCATCTAGCTGTCTGTACAATAAATTACACCATTACCATGTAATGTGTGAACTGTATGTCCCCTGTCAAAGTCTCACATTGATTTGTCACCTTTGGACTACACGAAGGTCTGTACAGTGAAGTCAGAGCTATCGCACACTACTGGCATGCCATGAACACCTGCAGAGGTTTTATTCACATTCTCACTGGTGGGTCCAAAGAAAATATGTTGAGACAGAGAGTGGATCAGGTTAGTTTTAAAGATTCATGCTGCATAATCCACATTCTCCTGGTTGCCTAGATGGTCTGAGAAGACTATAGTCACTGACTTCGAGACTTGGCTGCTTGCCCAAGGTGGAGATTTCTGATCTCTAAATCCATCTTGATCTGTGTGTTCTCACCTGCCACCTCAGCACTGGTATTTGAACGTGGTCAGCAGTATACAAATGAAGCCTCCCAGTGAATTTCACCCCCTGTGTTGATGTGTCTGCCTTCAGGTCATGCTGTTGGTATGGTTGAGGGAGTGGGAGAGTTACTCGGGAAGGCACATCTACCATGTCCACATTCTCATTGAGGATCATAATGATATATTATCGAAAATAGTCATGTTCTGAGAATCAGCACATATAGGCAGGTTACTGTATATAACAACAAATAACATGCTACAAGGAGAATGTTATTTGCCATGGTGTACCCAAATTAATAGCTTTAATGTATGCAAGTTTGCAACACAAATTTTAGTGTATCTGTTTGAACTGATTCCTACATGTCACTCAAAGCAGACTGCATTATTTAAACTTATTCTTTATTATCATGTGAGCCAAGTTAAAAAGTTAGTTACTATTTTGGGGCTGAGTTAATAAAGTTTCATCAATCTCTGATCAGCATGCAGTATATAAAGGTGGTTTTATATTTTCTTAAATTACACTTATTTTTCAAATATTTTTGGCAGAGATTAACGGTTTTATTTTTTGTTTTATAAAAGCACCCTGTCAGATGTAAATGTGATCACAACAATTTCAGCTAAGCATTACATGGTTGTTTTCTGGTTATGATACTGTACTGCTAGTGTTAGGGACAGCAGCAATTATTGTGCAATTTACTGTAATGCTAGGCACAGACTAGCAGTTATTTTTACTGTAATGCTAGAGACACTGTGGCAATTATTTTTACTGTAACGCCATATGGAAAGTGCATTTTGATTGCATGAAGTTTGTGCCAGGTTAGTGTGATTTCGTCTCATTGTGTGTTTTGTGTTTGCATGAACGATCAAGCAAGATTTCATGTGCTTGGTTAAGAGTGCATATTATTTTGTTAAGCTTTTGCTATTTTTTTGTCTTAAACCACACATACATGACCAGTGTAGACACAGAAAACAGGAATGCCGTTTTGTGATTACAACTCACTAGTATACAAAAATTACATAGAGACGAGGAAGACTGGTACCATCATATGGTGTCCACCGGTACTGTTCGCATTATTGCTGGCAGAGATTTGTGATGAGCATGTGGCGAGGAGAGAGTACTGTGATGGCGAAGGGAGATTAGTACAAAGGGAGAGAAGTGCGTGCCCCAGCCAGGGCACAGCAGCTAACGTGCCGGGCATACTTCAGCAGCAGTCAGTCGAAACATGAGGTATGACAGCTGCCATGCTCTAGCGTCAGACATGCTTCAGTCATAACCTATCTGTTTGTGGACGGCGGAGCCGTGTACTCAGATAAGAAGCCAAGCATTTCAGTTTTCGAGCTCAGGTCGCGGCCTTTAGAGCGAATGAACCCTGATTCCCCCGTTGTGGAAGAAGAGTTCGGATGCAACAGCTGTATGTATGAACGTTCAGCCTATTCGATATCACCTGATTTTGTATGCCAGCTCCATCGTCACTTCAGCCCTGGATACGTTAGACAACGTGGGAATAAGTGTCATCAGGCTCTAAACACTCCCTTTTGCCTTGTGGCAGTCGTTGCCGTTCTATAATCCTTACCGTTATCCGAACACCTCGGGGGACTAACTTCCGAGGTGGGAGGTCGGTGGTTCGCGGCCTGGTCTAGCCATAACTAAGACTTTAAAACTGGCAATCTAGTAGCTGCCCTGCCAGACACCTAATGCGAACAATACGAGGACTGGCTGGCCCGGTTTCAGTATACTGTAACTGGTTGCGACAACAGCCCCGGTTTGGGAGCGCGTTGTCTCGAGCAGCACCGTCGTGATGTGGACTTCGTTTTGCGACTGGACGTTTGTAACCTTCTGTGTTCTTTCCTAGCTACTCTGTTCTTGGAGGCACCGTTCTCGCAAGTGAGTTCGCGTGTGCCCTGGTCCCTCTGTGTGTCTCGCCTGCTTCACTCAACAGAATTTGAAATGAGTAACGCAAAACGTATAGGTTCTTCTGGTTGTCTAGCATCCTTGTCATTAAGACCCGGAAAATCCTCTTTGTCGCTCTGTGCGTGTCCGTTATCCTTTACCGCCTTTCATTATCCGCGTGTCTCCTGAGCTTACAGCACAGCCGCGTTTCTGAAGCTAGTAGGCAGGTGCCATGGGGTTTTTTTTATGAGGTAATCTGTGGTGTTTGGATGCCTTCATTGTCGGCGCATTGTATTCACACGTCGTGCATTTGTTGGCCCCGACTTTATAAGAGTATAATTAAATGACTCGGTTATTTCCCTTCCTGTTTTCATTATTAGCACCCACAATTTGTTCCTCAATTTGATTGATTTTTTACAGATAGTTTCTATACAGTACTGCAGTTTGGAAAAAAAGACAAAACCATTGATGGTCATTGAATGCGGCATATCGCGAAGAAGGGCCAGAGGTAACCGGGACGCGAGTCTGCTTTTCTCACCGACTTCGCATTCGCAGACCACCTTTCATCCCACTTATGCTCGTGGACGTGTGACTTATGCTTAAGCTTAAACACGAAAATAGAAGTCCTACCTAACACCAAGCCCTAACCCTATCGCCGTCTCCCCCCCCCCACCCCAAAAAATCGTAAGCTAATATGGGTTTTGATCTTGCGAGTTTTTAATTGTGTAACCCATTGTCTTTACCATTCAGCTGTCGACCGACGCGGATTGGTCTCTTCACTGTAACTTTAAGAAGTGACGCTGTGGTATTGATGTCATGGCTTGACTTACAATTCTCTGCTGTTGTGGTTACCAACCGGCATGCGCATGCACAGCGCATTTGAACGCGGCGCATGTGTGCCCTAACTCGCAACCGAGACATCATGGTCAAAACTTGAGTTTCATTATAAATAGAAATACCTGGGAAATCTGGGTACGTCCTTCTGGAGAAAGTTTCTTTGCTAAGTCGTGATGGCTTGCCATATGATCTGAACTGTGCTTAAGCACGATATGCAACCTGTTCTTAATGTTTGACTTTCATCACAGTGAACTAGCATCTTGAATGATTGGCTTCTTGTCCCCGAGTTTCATAACAAAGAAGTCTTCATTCGGCAAGGAAAGTCTAATCCTTAAAGTTCTTAAAGAAACTACACAGTTGTTTCTGTTGTAAACATTCTGTAACCCTTTCCGGGGTCTATCATTTCTCGATCTTCAGGGAGTCGGGTGTTACTGTTTAAGAAGTGTGAGTATTATTTAAAAAATTATGATGGATCCAGAACTGATTCTCCCTAACTTTTGTTCTGGACTCGTTTGGGAAAACGTGCACGTGCGTTTGTCGCACGCGTACTGCTAGGAGAAAAGTGGTCCGATAACGGCCGTTTAAAAGGCAACAAGTTTTAAACAGCCATTGGCGAAACCTCAGTGCTCGCCAATGTTATTGTAGAGTAATGATATCAACTTAGCCTCCGCTGACTCGACGCGTTCCTGTGTGAAAGCAGAAAGGGGCTTATATGTTACGGCAAACTAATCAGGTGTAAGTGATCGCTTAAATCATGCGCTTGTAGACGTTTATTTGTTCAGAATTTTCTTTCCAATGCGTTAGACATCTGCTTCAGCACCGTGTCCTCGGCAGATGGTTTTGCGCTGTGGGCCAGCCTTGCAGACGACGTTCTTTTTTCCAGCTGGGTGCCGTGCGTCTTATTCCCGTTGAAACGAGTGCAGCTTGCAACTGTTACTGTATAAATTTTTTTAAAAATCTATCTTGCCTCGGATGGCGGTTCCTTGTGTTGCAGATGTTCCTAACCTGTGGTCGATGGACCCCTCGGGAGCGAAATACACGGAGGGGCTTGCAAGAAAGAGGGTGTGAAACGCAGCCCCTTTCAGTGTGCGTTGCGTGGTTTATCGTTTTAGGAGAGGGATCTGTGACTTTTACCCACGGTCTTAAACTGGTTCGAGTTATGGTAATCCTTAAACACCACTGCTGCATTGATTAATACTTAGACGGCAGACTGAAAAGCGCGCGTGGTGACGCGATGAGAGAGGAAGGAAAGTTCAGGCAGCGCTGAAAGGCGAACGAAGGGGGGGGGGGGCGTAGTATTTCTGGTAGCGTTTTACACGTTTTGCTGGAAACTCGGAAACTTATCTTTTGCTCATCGACGATGTTACATGTATTGTCAGAAAATAAAATATGCTGGCACTTTGCAAGTATATAAAATTGAATTCTTTCTATTACGCGTTGAACGCGGTTCTGTATAGCCCCCTCCCCAGGAAAACAGAAGGGGTGCAACCCTGCTGGTATCTCTTCTTGCCTGTAGTTAGTTCCTCTGTTAGGCTCTTTACAGTCACAATACATCTTCATCGTGACTCGCCGTATCGTTTTTCAGAACCATTAGAACCGCAGTCAGCGCCGAGGTGTGTAGCGGTTACCCCTTCATCTTCCTGCGACAGTGATGTACCCTGTAAACATCCCGTCTACCCGTCCTTTGACGCCGTCGCCATCCTGCTGGTTGGCACTTGGCGAATCCCAGCTGATGGGACATCGCCGCCCCGGACAGTGGGGACACCTGAAACATGAGAAATTCACGTGACCTACCTGCCCTCGTAGTCTACCTTTCGCCTTCTCTTATCCCCTCCCCCCCCCCCAAAAAAAAAATATCTCGTCCTGCGAAATTTCAGAGGAGGGGGCAAGGGACATGGGGAGGGGGGGGTCTGAGCCAGAACATTTTACGTACTTCTACCCGGTCAAAAACTCAATAATATGCGGTAAATTCCGCAGTTTATGTTCCCGCGTACTGTTCGTGGTTTGGCTGGTGATGCAGTTTTCCTGACAAGTCCGTATCGTCCGTTGCTCTGCTAAAGGTTTTGGCAAGGAGTTGGTGTGGATGGGGTGGCAGATAGGGAGGGGAAGAAGAGAAAAAATCAGGCGCTTACACTAATGGCTTTCCCAAAACGATGCCTTTACAAGAACTGGCACTGGAAGTGTATTAAGGGTGCCGGATATCAGTACGGCTAACGATGCGTGCCTGCCGTGTGCTGGTCTACGGCCATCTTTTCCTCACCTGTAGCCTACGGGAGACAGTCCTGCTGTGTTAACGCAGTGCGGTACTTGTGTTGCATCGTTCGCGCTTGAATCGCTAGGTCAGGCGCGTCTAAGCACGTGTGTAAATTATTTTCCCCACCCCTCTGACAATGAAGTCTATCAGCTTTGTCCGCGATAAGCATTCTGTAACCGCCCTTGACCCCAGATTTTTTTTTAAAAAAAGGTCTATCCGAAAAAGTGCTTCTTGCTGATTAAGTTTCCTCTCTGTCTCCTGGTTTGTCTGGGGTTTTTTCCCGTTCAGCTTTCTCTGGTGGTTTTGGGCCACTGTATATTGCGTGCCTTGTGATGTTGTCGGTCGCGGTAGACCAAATTGTCTACTGAAAGAACATAGGGAAGGTCACGGGCAAAAAGAAAAAAAACCAAACCGATTTGTATGGGTAGGGCCACTGGCTGTAGCAGCTTGATTATTTGAGCTTAATTCAACGTCTTCAGAAGTCTGATGATTTTGTTTATCCACACAGCCTGTTTTTTGGCGGGCTGCCGCATAATGAATCATAAACTCATCACATCCTAGACTGCCCCATGAGTATCCCAGCCTCTCCTGGGAAAGGTGCTGGAGGTCGACGATGTTTCCGTACCGTTTCTGAGCAAAGAGGAAGCCTGTTTGCTTCCGCAAAGCGAAGATGAGAAGAAAGGTTTTCATGCAGTCAACCGTCCAGTTTGCACCTGGTGACATCTGTCATCAAGTCTCTGCTGAGGAAATTTCAGCGAGAGCGGGAATCTGCGTCAGACTTTCGCACAGCCCTTCCCTTCCCTCAGGTGCACTGCGGTTATATTTTCCAAGGTTTATAAATTACTATTTTAAAAGAGTTGTTTGGCGTCCTGACTGCACCAGTTGAACAGGTCAGCTGGATGTTTTGTACCTGACGACCCAGAAAGAGCTCCATCTTGTCCATTGACTAGGAAGTAAAGCTTTTTATTGTTAAATGTACAGCTTTTTTTCTTTACTGTGCTTGTTTTGATTTCGTCTTATCTGCAGTTGGAAACACACAAACTCTAGCACATGTACGAGCACACACACACACACACGTGTGCGAGTTGTATCTTGAAGCACAGATCTACTGTCTTACCCCGCTGTAACAACTTTATTCCCTGGGATGAAAGTTATTTTGCTTAGCATAAAGAGAGGACTCCGCGGGCGAAAGTCCCCCAAAGTGAATATCCTTGGGAGGGGAAAAGTAAAGATACAATAAAAAGATACACACAATCCTCTTTTATTTGCCAAAAATATTTTCAATTCGTTCGTATTTCACTCTTTCCACTTCAGTATTGGTGGTATTTTAATTTTAGATACCAGTGGCTTGCGCGCCCATGTTGGAAACTTTCTGAGCGAATGTAAAATTACTCCTTTTCAAACAAACGTTTCTCGCTTCAGATGTCGTTTTTCTTTTAATACAAATTCATCATAATTTGAAGCTTTCCCCCATGCTTTTTACTGACAAGTTCGTGGCTTGTTAATGTGTTTGTGTTTGAGACCGTGCTCACAAAACAAAGAGTGTGACTCAGTTAAAAAGCGTCCGGTCAGAAGATGGTGCCGGTATCGCTCAACTCGACCCTTAACACCTAGAACAGAAAAGTGCTTGATTCATTGCCCTTTTTCTTAAAATTAGAACAATTAGACAAGACTAATTCAAGCATTAAATGCTCAAACTTAATTTTCGCAGTTTTTAATCCTCCCGAATTCATAGTGTTTGTCGGAAATTAATCGCTACATTGTATGCCCATAATCAATGGGTCATATCTTTAAATCCACTTCAAAGTCTATCCACATTTCGGGGAGTCTTTTAAAGTTTGTTTTTCTATCAATAGGACGACAGCTAAGGCAGCTAAGAAACAGGCTTCTTGTACACGTTTTTTTTTTTGGCGGTTAAACACAGCTACCCCTCGTTCAGATCGGCATGGGAAACAATTTAACGAGTGCAGGTGTGAAATCTTCGGCAAGCGGTCTTTATGTCATCGAGAGAAATTCATTTTCAAGCGCGCAGAACGCAGAATCGCTATTTGTGATTGAAATGTAAATGAATGATTCTATGCAAAAGATATTTCAATAGAACTGTGAACAGACGAGAAAACGTAGAAGCGACGACAGCATGTACACGATTGCATTTTGGTTTAAAACGCGAGTTCAAGATTAGTGCGGATAAGCACTTCTCAATATTTTTATAACTTCGTGAAGTTTTATAAAACGGCTTCACAGGACAAAACTGTAGATGATTCACAACATACCAGTTTCAGTTTTAACTATAAGTAATAAACTTCTTATATATTTCTTATAGCTGCTGATAATGCGAGTGTGATAAAACGGAAGTGGTTTCTCAAAACAACAACAACAAAAAATCGTAGCTGCGGCGTACCATAATCAGTGCGTTACGCTAATTTTAATCAGTTTAGATGATGACATTTTACACAGATGGATAAATGTATGGTGCTAAATGGCAGTGGACACCTCCCTAAATCCAATTAATGAGTTATTAGTGTTTGATTTTCCTAATTTTGAATCACACAGACACTAATTACACGGGGAAAGTGTTAATGTAGTTGCTAAACGTGTGGCGTGTGTAAATAGCATGTAAGTTGTGTGCTTTATGTGTTTTAAGTGTTCTAAACATGCCCGTACTTGACTGAACACTTGGCGTTGGTACACATTTGGAACATTATCAGAATACCATTCATACATTTTCCGGCCATTTAAACACTTCCCAGAACACAGACCAGAACACTTCTTACACTAACACTAAAGCGTTCCAGATTGGTGTAAAATGCTTCGGTAACAAAATAAGTATTTTAACTTGAACACTTTTTGTTTACAGTGTATAGCATTTTAACAGCATTGGCAGCTCGCGATTAAGAAATAAACATTGACTCAGTTGTCGGCGTCCCTTGGCCCTGTATACAGTCCTCCTTTTGAAAATTTGAAACTTTCGCCCATGTACGCCCATGTAAGTGGGGTATGGCATTAATATATAAGACATTTCAGTCGTCAGCCAAAGCCTTTACTGACAATTTTTCTTACTGGCGTCTTTTCTTTCTTAGTTTTGGTTCCGAATAACTGTCTACAGAAATCGCGGAAATATCCTGAAAGATTATATTGTAGAATCTCAACTGTGATAACGTCGTAAGGTTTGGGTACAGTTAGGCCCAGGAGTAGCATCTAGATCCTTTTTTATTTTAAGTCAAACGCAGAGATTTGAAGGTCCTCAGGTATAAGTTACAGAATAATGCAGCCATTTGGCAGACGGCGTTCATAATTGGCAGTCTTCTCGCATGTGTAGGATTGTCGGCTTCTGAAATACATACCAGTGGTGGGCGCGTTATCGTTCATCGGTGAATCGACTTCGTGACACCGTTAGCGCGCGCTCATTTTCAATGGGTATAGCGCGTTCCCCCTTCCTCACCCCTTTCCAAGATTATCTTCGGGACGTAGAATAATAGAAGCTGACTTATGACAGGATACAAGGAAGCACGCAACAATTACGTGCGCTCGGAAGATTCAGAAAGCTGAAAAATTAGATACCACAGTAGTCGAGTTTTATAACGGCATGGAACGCGAGTGAGGGAATGACATCAGAACTTGAGTGTAAAGCAAAACAAAGTTTATTTCATAACCCTCGGGGGGGGGGATAGAAAACGAAATCCTACATAAATACAATGACACGCAAAGTGTTTAGTCCGTCTGCGCGCGCGCGCACACACACACACACAGCTTGTACCTTACTGCCTAATGTGCCATGTAACGTACTCTCATTTTACACTATAGGCGCGTTCAGGTCCGCAAAACGTTTGCAACCGTACGCACCGTTCGCCTGCTTTGCCGACTTGAACGTAAAACAAGGGCGTCACGTGACCAACCGTTGGCCTAATGGAGCGAACAGAGATGGAGGACACAACTTGAGTAATGTCGAAGGAACTCTTTTGAGAGAGTTTACAAGCTGTATCGGCACAACATCCATTATCAATAGTACATTAATTGTAGGCCTATATGTGGAAGAGATAATGGTCGCATGAAGATATTACGCTAATTAGTAACAGACGTGAGCGAAAGAATTTATGAAACGAAAATATTGGATCGACAGACAGTGAGTTGCTGATACGGCAACATGGGAATGTTTAGCATGAAAGTGATGTAGGCTGAGCAGTGTGTTGTAGAAATTACAGTATAAATTAGAATGGATTGTGGAGTATGTAAATAGTGATTTCATGATGGCACAAGCATCTAAAATTTAAATGCGACTACGGACGCATGCGCCCGATATTGTTAGACCCTCGCCGGCACCCATCTTGCTGTTTGCGTATGTCGTTGATTTACGTTCAAGTTAGCGGTTTTCTGTGTGCGGGAGTAGACGAACAGAAACGGCGAACGTTTGCCAGATCTGCACACTTCACCTGTATAGAAGCTCTGATGTCATGTCATACCCCATTTTCCTCTTCCCTTTATGGAAATCGATCCTGCCTCGAGTTTTCTAGAGCTAGCCCAGATAAGCAGCTTGTTGGAAGTTGGGGTACTACAAGCACAAGGTAAGCCACAGAGGTGGGCGGGAGGAACATGCGTAATCGAATTATTATTCCATGCTGCCGTTTGACATCCTTTGCAGCTACTCAACATCCGGCAAGCTGCGTGCACGGAAACTCGGTCTGCGGTAAGCGTGAACATCCAAGCGGAAATACGGCGCCAGTAGTATCTAGATGAACGGTGCGTAGAAAGCATGACACATGACACGGGACACTGTTGGTCGACAGGGTCTGGGTACATGGAAGGTCGACAGAAAGTCTGCAGCCGAATCTTCGTGCTTTATTCAAGCCATGAAAACAGCGTCATTACCACAGCTGAATTAATAATGTGGATGCTTGAGCGTTCTCGACCGCCCTCTGTGTGCGTGCTTGGTGGATGAGGGGTAAACGTGTTGTAACCTTTGGTGCAGGCAATGAGTGTAGCAACGACTGTTCACGGCCGGGAGACTGAATAACGCCACGGCGTCTTCGTGGCAGACTGCACTGCTTGTTAGTTTTATATAACAGACAAGTGTGCCAAGGGAGATGGAGGGAAGAGCATGGTTAATTGTTTTCCTTACTCCGTATTTGCATTTCCTTTTAAGTAGAACATGGAAGTTGTAGTGCGTCAGTTATGGGGCTAAGAACCGGCCTTTTCGAGTCAACAGCATTTTCACTTCATATACTTCTGTGAAATCAAACTGCATTTTCATTATACCGTTTGTACATTTATGTCGGAAAACACCGTTGAAATATCTCTTAAGGGTGTGGGACTATTCCAGCCGAGAAAGCGTGGTGAGATATCTTCCTTTACACAGATTTTGCCAGCATAGGGCTGGAATTATGTTATGTTCCTTGATGCCAGAAGGACAAAGGCCACGCGCTCATTGCCGCTCGTGGAAATGCCTTCACGCGAAATGAGAAGGAAAGAAACGTTTCTCGGTACAACATCGAATCGAAGCAGTTGTCATCAAGCTCAAGCCACTTCAATACTAGCTGTTCATGATAAATTGATGATTGTCGACTCCCGTGACTTGAATATATAACGAACATTCCGGCTGTTGATTTCCACGAGGCAGCTGTCACCCTCCAACTCCACTCACCTCCTGCATGCGGGCGCGCATGCGCTTATTGTGGTTTTTCACTTCTAAATTTAGCTTTGGCCTGGGGCAAGGTGCCCTGCTTCCCGCTAGAACTCTAGCTTGATCACGATGTACTGAGCGAAATCAAGCAGTTCGACAGTATCAAATAATGACTTGTAGAAACGCGTGATGTAGCTGCGCTTTCTGCCCTTAGCATCCCACCGGGGTTCTATCGGCGTGTTGTGCACCTCGGCGTCAGCAGCTAAAGCTTCTTGCGTCCTCCAGTCGGCTTTAGCATAGCTGGACGGAGAGAGAAGAGAGAAGAAAGGTGCCCATGTACGATTTGTACACCAGAGGTCGAGCGGGACAAATACAACCTACAGTCAACCGCAGCCGCTTTTTCAGCCATTCCATTTCAAATGCAAGCATTTATGCCATATAACCTCCTGTATCCGTTCGTTCAGTCCTGTCATCAACAGCAGCTCAGGGTTGACTTGCATAAGCGTTCGTATCTCCTTTCCTTTCCTAGAGATGGACCTAAAATACAGAGGGTGAGCCAGCCATACGAATGCTATTATTGTATAAGCGGAAGGGTAGAAGCAAACGCTTTGCAACCCTAGACAAAAGCAGAAAAGGAGGATGAAGAGAACGCCAAGCTAGGTGCACATCAGGAAGGTATTGCTCAGACAAAGTTCACTTGATGTCACACGTGGGACTTCCGTCACAACACAGGTTTAGTCCCACCCATTCATATTATACTGACACTGGGCCAACCAGTTCTAGTACTGTTCCCTACAGTGCCAGACAGTTATTAGATTGCCAGTTTTTAAGTCTTAGGTATGACTCGGGCGGAATGCGAACAACTGACCTCCCGCCTCATACGGACGCCCTATACGAGGCGGCATTCAGGACCACTGAGACACCGCGAAGTGATACACCCGAGTGCCGCTGAAACAAGATTTATAAAAGCCCCTGTTAACGGCGTTTAATGTTTTACCCCCACCCGCACACCAAAAACTGTTGATTGAAAGAAAGATTCTCACCAAGCTGTTTTCCGGTTCATTTTTGTATATCCTCGGCCTTTTTTTTTATTTTGCGGTCGTTGTTGTTGGGTTGTGATCAGGGTAGAGGAAAACATTCGAGCTTTTCCGTCACCTTGTTCTTTAAATGGAAAAGGAAGGGATGATGCTTTCTTATGACGGAGGCTTGTTTATTAAGGCTGGGGAGCTTTCTGGAGGGGTGCCTGCACAGGTCTGGCGCTGACATGCTAAGGTGACTTGTTTGTTTGCACAAGACACTATCGAGGATCCGATGCGCTTAGCTTCACGGCGGGCGCTATTTCGCCCGCTTGCAGCCCAACACACCGGATGAAGTGCTGCCTTTGGCCATGTTAAATCTGTCGTTCAGCTTGGGAGTGGGTGTGTAGAAATCACTGTTTTCGCTGGTGGTTTGTGGAGTTAGTAGTTGACAGGGATGGGGTTAAGGTGTCAGCTTTCGTTCTTTCTCCTAGGCTCCCTTCCTAAGTCTTTTGACGTTACTTCCAATTTTAATGTTTGTTTGTGTGGTTTATGTTTGTCGTTGTGTTTTCCCTGATCTGTTCGTTCACACGCATGAGACAGGAGCAATAACCTCTTAACTTTCAGCCTGTTGTGTCCATAACTTGCAATTTCTTTTCTGGCTTATTGTTGGGGCGTGTTTATTTTGGTCGCACGTTTGCTGCCCTCCCTTCTTTAGCAGCACAGCCCAGCCCAGTTAAGAAGGACGCTGGTGGCTGTATGTGCGGTGGGTGGGAATGTTAAGCGATTCCATTTGTAAGACACCGTTTGCTCACACCATCGAAAGGACATAAATCTGCTACCAGGACTATGGACGTTGGTTGTTGTACTGGACCCCATGCTGTGTACATAACGTGGATGACTTGTTGATGTGACTTGCTTGCCCTCGGTGTGATAATAGCAATTGTTTTACCCCCACCTGTCTTTCCCTCCCTTCCCCGAACACACTTGAGCAGACTTAGACGTCAGCCTTTTTCCGCGTATTTGGGGAAGTTTTCCGCTGTGTTCTCACCATTACTGCTCCATTTTCTTGTCAGCTTAATTATTCACAGTTGGGTATCACGCACAGCAACCACTATATCCTTGAAAATAGTAGTGAGAAATTATACATACTAGATATATCGTTTAAGTATATATAAGTACACATACACGCATACTGGGTGGCGAATCGAACATCTGTCTCAGTAATGTTAAAGTTTTGCTAACTGCGTGATTCCCTACGTCGCATGATCAAGGTCTGGGGTTTTTTTCCCCTAGAACAACAAATATATAGGGATATTTTGTCCTCCACACCAGATGTATCCTTTTATTCAAGTAGGTTTGGTGGTAACCTTTCCATCCCTCAATGTGACATCACCTTTGCCACAGTATGCTGATCATTTATTGCAAAATATTAATCACATTTAGGCTTTATAGTAATATATATATATATATGTAGTTTCCACATTTGAATAATGCTTTTTACCCACGGATGTTGGAGCACAAGAGATCTTTCTTTGTATCCGGTAGTGATTTGTGTGTGTGTGTGTGAAAAAGTCGAAAACAAGTTTTGCTGTTGTGGTTGTTGTTGGCCCTTGTTTTCCAATGTCTTTGGAATGTTTCTTTAAACTTTAAACAGTTGTACGCACTTCCTATGAAAGTCGTGACATCTCTTTTTACTTGTTTGGCAACTAAACAGATTTCAGACGAGTCAAATGAAAATTAAGACTGCACACTGGCTGATTTGATTTGCTTTTGAGAAATACTACAGAAAATCGGCCTTCTCTTGGGAAACGACTGGCCCGTGTTATGATTAACACATGTCACACCTGAGCCGCCAGGTTATGCTCCCGTTGCCCCTAAGTGCATGCAGTTCATGCCTTTCTGGCTTGTCCGCTTTTAAACTTTTACAATATGCTAGAGATCCTGCACTTCCCCCTGCCATACACTCCACTTCACCCCACCACCCCACCCTTCCTTTGTTCTTCGATAGTTTCTGACTTTTCTGTTGTTAGGGAGCAAAAAGTCCCTGTCGTTCTTTAAAGGACAAAGGACGGAATGAGTCACAATGATTTGTCTGCCTGCAGTACTCTCAATCATCGGCACGCCTGTGCACGCTGGACAAATCAAGTTTGCTCTGGTCGGAGCAGTCAACATTCCTAGACGCCGGAGACCTGTTTGTCTTGGAGACTGATGGCAGTTGCTGATAGCTAGTTGAAGCTGCTTGCTGGATGCAGTGCACACTAAACACGCGTGAACAAGCGCGCTTGTGCGTGCGGCCGAGTGCGTGCAAGCAGGCATGTGTGTATTAAACGATTGGCGCTTGCCTCTGACTCACATCGCTTACTGCTCACCGTTACAATTCACAAGCGTTTGAAAAAGAAAATGTGGTGGACGTACTTTGCTAATCCGCACCACCCTGTATTTTTATCAGACCATTTGCAGAGAGTATCAGGCAAATAGCTCTTGGGGAATACTTGGCTGTTCACTGATCGTGACTAGAATCATCCATGCGGAAAGAAACGGCGACGGGCACGATAATGCGAGGCGAGCAGTGAACCGTGCATGTAATTTATGTTGGCGGTTGCAGACTATAGGTCTGGCTTAAATGGGCGCTCGTAGCTGTTTTTCCAGCCATAACTAGTCGTAAGACCCATTCGCCCTGTGTATTTTACGTGGACCTTTACGAATGAACTAGGATAAGAACGCTCATGCAAGCCACCCCTTAAGAACGGAGAAAGCTGGGATCGCGGTTGGCTGTTGCTCACTCTCTTGAAGAACAGTTTCCCTCTGGGACCACTGCATATACTCGGGTTCTCCCTACATGTGTTTCCTTGCCATGTCTTACTACACATCACCCCTTATTTGCAGATTTCCTCGGTCCTCGTGCCCCAGTTAAAGCGCATGAAGACGAAATGTGGAAATGTGGAAAACCTAATTCTTCTTTGCTGTAACGTTATCAACAGATCATAGCGAACCCTTCTCTTTAACACGCAGTGCTGGTAGAGGAAGTGCTGCATTAGTAAAGCTAATTGGTCGCCCGAAAAAAAAGTTGCACTTATCTGGGAGTTCCCAGTCAACCGAAGGCGACGGTTTCACACCTTACTTGTATGTGTAGATACATCTACACAAAGAATTTAAGAGAGTACGGTTAAAGCACATTCAAGTTTACAGTCTTTTTCTTTCGAAACAAAAGAAGCCTGTGATTGCTGACTGTAAGTTTGTAACTTCTTGTGGATGATGGTTGGCTCTTGGCTGCTTAACGTCCCGTCGCAAACTGGGTGCATATGAGGACAGTGGACTATTGGAGGGATAGGGTCCTATTACAAAGCTATGCACGGAAAGGGCCACCAGACTGATGGCTGTAGTAAGACGACCAGTGCGGACAGGCAGTTTAATGTGCGGGGAGATGGCCGAATGGAGTTAGCACAATGTTTTAACTCTGGGAAATAACCCTGGCCAAACCGGGATTCGACCAGCAACCTTCCACCTGCTAGTCCGCAGCCCTAACAACTGAACTATCCAAGCCCCTATATCGCGGGTGAGAACCGTTTCCAGTGTGGTCATAAAATCTCACAGCTTTTTGATGCCTGACTGCTGAATGAAGTTCCCGATGGTGCCCATTGTGTCCTGTGACTTTGTGAGTGTCATTTCTTCCTCTTCCTGACATTCCTTCTCTTCGTCCTCTCTTTGCCGTCTTTCGGCCAATAGCTCTGCTAACATTTCGTCGTCAGTTAGAGGGGTAGCTGCGGCCTTCTCTCTGCCGCGATCATGGAGTGCCTGATATCATGTTTGGTCACGGCGTCACAGAACATGACATCAGAACAGCCAACAATAGGCGTCGTCATACACGAGTGATGCGAACAGTTTTCGGTTACAGATGGTGTCAGTGAGCAGCCTACAGTCGATCGGGAGTAATCACAGTGACAAAAGGTGTTTGGAGGCACTTTTTTGTCTACCGGATCAGTTGCATTTATCCGAGAGAGAGATTTCGGGACGGAAAAAAACATTCCATTTAACCGCAAGTTGCATTTTTTCCGACTTGTACTTTTGTTGCGTCTACTGTACCCTCGCACAGTAACCGGGCGGAAAGTATTCGACAGTGCTCAAGAAAAGACTCTGGCGTCATAAGCTTCAAAAGAGATGACCGAATGTTAGAGCTCAGGATGTTTGGTAACGTCGATATTATTTTGGGCACACCACAGATTCTCTAATTTTCCCTTTTTTTCCTGACCCCTTTAATGATAAGCCGTGTCGAAGCGTTTTTGTTGGGGGGAAAGGGTTGTCGATGTCCACTGAAACTTGGTCTGCAGCTTTACAAATGTGCTGTCAACTGTCGTGTGGTTACAAGCAAATGCAGTCAGTCCTGCTGCGGTGAGCCGGAAGTGAGACGTGACTTACTGACTTACGTAATTTATGTATGTAGACAAGCGCAGCAGAAACGTGTCTGCGTGGTGTGTGTATTCAGGATCAAACAGTACACATAAAATGCATGCCAAGGGTAGGTAATGCGCGTGCTTAGTAATTCCCCCTTCTTAGAGAAATTTTCATGCAGCCGCTAAGACATAGCCTGTGGTAAGCAGAGGTGATGTTTATTGGCGTGATAACCGAGAATAACGCTAGACAGCGGCGTCAGAGCTCCTGCGGTCGACTGTTGGAGGTCTGGCGCCATTTAACAGCCTCGTTCGCGTTCTGCCAGTCTGTAAAACGCAGTATAGCAAACGTGAAAGAACAGTGACGCGTAAATGTGAGGGGACTGAGGACAACTGGCGAAGGCAGAAACAGAAAACTCTTGGCCATAAACAGATAAAAGAGAATACTGAGATTTTGCCTGGGAAATTGTATTTGAAGCGTAGTAAAACGGGGTAGCGGATGGCCGAGTGGTTTGAGTGCCGGGCTCCAAACCATAAGGTGCCGGTTCGATACCCGTGCCCCGCACCACACTTTCCCCAGTTGACCTGGCTACAGTGGGTACCCGACTCCATGGGTCAGAGAAGGTAAGGCGTAGAAGGAAGGCAGATGGGCACCCACCCTGACGATGCTGGTCCACAGAAAAGTGGGGATCTCAAACACCCCATCTCCCCTACGACCTAAAAAGGTCACTAAGCACCTTTACCTTTAAAACGGGGGTGAGCATAATGTGTGTGTGTGTGGGGGGGGGGGTAACAGAGGGCGGGACCGGAGAGTGCAGGAAAAAAAACAATTTGATAATGCTTCTGCCGTTGCTAAACAAGCTGAGTATGGCGATCGTCACACTCCTCATCACACACTGCGTCGGTACCGTGGGTGGGAGGGACTCCGCTAGTGTACTCAACAGTTGACGGCTGCTTGTTGAGAAAGCAGACGTTCGTTGGCTTACCCGTTTTCCTTCGGCCCGTTCAGCTTCTTCGACAGACGGCTCCGCGCCGCTGTCGGTTTGCTGCTGGGCATTAAGCGGGATGTGACGTTTGCTTGCGAGCAAAGGCCGGCTCGTTACACTGTCTGCGCGATTTGCAAGGTGCCCTTCGGCATCCTAAACGTCATGTTTGCAATCGCCGCCCACCTGGGTTAGCATCCAGCGGCCACTGACCGGTCACGAACCTTTGAGTTTTTAGAAGACCTTGCATGAAGGGAGAATCGTGTTCTCGTTGAAAATCAACTGCGATGTTTCCTATCCTATCATCCTTAAGAATTTATAGTGTAGATCTCTACGAGCGACTACACGAATTTTGCGTTTGTCTCTTGCATGCATTGTAAAGGCCTTTGTCATTTCCTCCTCATCTATCGTTATCCATCCTCTCATTTTTTGCTTTTGTCTGTTTTCTTTTCTGGTCTCTCTCTCCTTTTTGAAAACCATGTTTTATCAGGAACACTACAAAGCTGAGACTGACTACAGCATTCACAAAATCTCCCCTTCATCGAGAGAAACAACTCATATTTAATACTTTCCACCTTCTATCGTTGATAGTTTTATAGTGCTGCTGATAGCGCCATAAATTTATGAGGCTTTGTGAATCAGTCCACGTGAAAATAGTTTCAGACTGGGGCTGGGTTGCCGGCAATTTCTTGTCTCGAAATCCTCTCATAAAAGCGCTCTTAAAGAACCGTTCAGCCGGTGCATTTCGCGCACCCTTCTACGTGTCTACAGGAAGTGCCCATGCCCATGCAGCCCGTCGTACAAACCTGCGATGAAATCGCTGTATTGTTACGCGTGACCAGGTGTGCGAAGCCCACCTGGCTCCCACTGAACTCCTCTTCAGCCGCGAGCACGTGATGTCCACTTGGCTTCTTGATCAAACACAACCGTAGCGTGGGGTCTGGTGTGTGCTTGGCCTCTGTGCAAAGTTAGTAGACCGCACAAAGCAGATGAGTTCACAGGATTTGAGCGCCTGGTGGAATGGCCTTTGTGTTTATAAGAGCCCAAGTTTTGGCTTGGTGATATTATTTCCCCCATTTCTTTCAGACCTTTTTCTTGCATTGCTGGAAACAGCAATTTTAAAAATCCTTTCATAGTTAATTAACCCAAGGACACAGCTTGCAGTAGCCGCTCATATTGTTGACATGTGGCGTTGGAGAAGAAGACAGTTTTCGGATGCAAACATTTTCGGATTTTGTAACAAATCATCTTACTTAGGATTTTTTTCCGATCCATTGTGGATGTAATGCTTTTTACAACATAGCAGTTTGCTTTCAAGTGCGACGACCTATGAACCAGTTGCCGTTCGGGAATGGACGCGAAGTTGAAAAATAAGATCATGACTGTAAAAAAAAATTACACTGGTCAACACTGAAATCATTACTGATTTAAAAAGGTCCTAATCTGTAGTATCTTGGTGTGCTGAACACGAATTTGACCATGAAAATTTTGTTATTGGCTCGCGTTTTGAAGATATTTCATATAGTTCATTTTCTATGTTTTACTGTGTAAATTTATCCAGTAGCACTGCAACAACATCCTAAATAAATAGAATGATGTAATATTGCATCACATTGCATAATACCATCATGCACACATCATCCAGAGTTGATTGCATCATTTTCTGATGCAGTGCAGTACTACTGCCAGGCGGTTGCTGAAGTAAGCTGACGTCACCAGTGTACTATATAAAGCCCAGTCGGAAAGGTTGAGCATTTAAAATATTTCAGACTTTGTGCGGTATAGCTTAAGCTACTGTTACATAAAACTGTTATTATTTACTTACAGTACAGAACACTAATGGCTCGAAAATGCGTTAATACCGTGGACAGTTTTTGCTATATTTGTGGGGAAGTGACATTTGCCAGCCAGAAGGAAAGTATCACTTCTCAAGTAGACTCTTCGAAACAGAGTCTTAAGGCTGTGCTTTTGCACAATGGAAACTGTCTTCCATCTACTCCAGAGCCCCATGCTGTCCACACGAAAGAGACATACGATAACTTATAGCAGCTAATGAATTCCACTGAGTATAACAAGTACAGCTGGCACCTCTGTGGTGATTTGAAGGTAGTTTCCCTTTCAATGGGACTGCAGCAAAGATATACAAAATACATGTGTTTCTTATATGAGTGGGATAGCCGAGCAAGGGAATTGCACTACTTTGGGGAAGGAATGGACTCGCAAACAAAATATAGCAGTTGGAGAGAAGAATATCCAGCACCCAGCTCTGGTCGAGGCTTACAAAATCCTGCTACCACCTCTTCATATCAAACTAGGTTTGATCAAGAACTTCCTGTAAGTCATGGACCGGACTTCGCCAGTTTTCCGATACCTGCATGAGAAATTCCCTCGACTCGGCGAGCCAAAGGTTAAAGAGGGAGTTTGTGTGGGTCCTCAGATTCGAGAGCTCTTCACAGATGACCGGTTCAACAGGGTGATGCGAAACAAGCATGGAATGCTTTCCGCCTAGTGTCTACAAACTTTCTCGGGAATGTTAGGGCAGAAAACTACAAGGAACTTGTAGAAGACATGCTGATGCAGTATCAGAAACTTGGCTGCAATGTGTCTCTAAAAATACACTTCCTTCATTCCCATCTGGATTTCTTTCCTGAGAACTGCAGTATGGTTAGTGATGAACATGGCGAACGCTTTCATCAAGATATCACAACAATGGAACAAAGATACCAGGGAAAATGGTCCACTACCATGCTGGTTGACTACTGCTGGACACTCCCCGGAGATGCTCCCGAACAACTGTACAAGAGACACGCAAAGAAATCTAAGAAGTAGTCTATGACTTGATTTCTTACAGCTATTAACCATACGCCTATTACTATTGGCATGCATTTCGCGATGTAAACAATAATTATTGCAGATTCCAAAAAAAAAACCTAGAGCCAATTTTGTATTTGACTGTCATATTCGTGTTGAGCACATAAACATTGATAAGAAATGACTAATTTTGTTTCAGTAACATGCCTTTTGTAAAAATGTGCTGACCAGTGTTATTGGTGGCTTGTATTTTGTTTAGTGGGGAAGGCGCTTTGCAGATCCCGGTCGTAAAAAAAGAACGTTTTTTATTAACCTCCTATTGGAAACTCAAAGTTGTGCCGTTTTAGATGGGTCCCTTTCTCCCCCAACCTCACAAATACGCCAGGTCGGTAAATCGAGACGAACAGTAGTGCTGCTGCTACAGAAGGAATATGCATGGTGTTGTAATAAGCACAAGAATGCAAACAAGATATTAATATTTTTAAAACCCGATTATGGAGGCTGGGAGATATTAAAAAAGACTCCAGAAAAGCATGTTATGTTTTCGCAGATTCGTATCTCATGCATAGCTGTTTTGATTAGCTTGGATTACATTCGATGATTTCTTCCCCTACCCTCTCCTTTACATTATGCTGTTCACAGCAAGTTGACAAAATATGTTTTTGTTCTGTCGCTAGCAGGCCAGGAAAGTGTCATGCTACTTTAACCATCTGAAATCCAAAAAAAATGAAAAGGGAGATTGTAGGTATAAAATTATATCCGCCGTCTGAGTTAAAGCGCAATGGAAGGCTTGGTCATGGCAGCTTGACCCCCCCCCCCCCCCCAAAAAAAAAATCTCTCGCCACTAATCTCTGTTAACTGGTTCCGACGCACCCTTTGATCTACCAGACGTCACCTCTAGGATGTGTTTGTCGAGCTTAGGTGCAACGTGAGCACAGGAGATCCCTGGGGTGGGGTAGAGAGAACACTAGCTTACCTGTTCCAAACTGCTTATTTTCGGCACTGAAAGGTACCATAATGCCAAAACTTTCGTAGTCCCTTCGATTGTCAGCTAGCGCGGCGCTAGCCGTTGTTCCGGAACTGTTAACCCCGTATTGTTCACATTAAAAGATGGGGGCTTAACTTAGTGCAGCTTTTCTTCTTAAAGGCTTTTTTCCCCCCTAACCGCAAGGAGGATGTGTGATCCTTAAACTTTCAAGGAAGCGTAAAAAAACCCATTCGCTTTATTTGCCCTGTTTATGCTTGATGGATTTTGCAATTTAAGAAGGTGGTGTAGAGGAGATGGGCTTCGTCGCTGAACTGGGCGGCCATTAAAAAAAGGGGTGTGGGGGCGGGGGCGAGAAACAAAGCACAGTTTCCCAGAGCTGTACGTGTTGACTAATGTTTCTTTACCGGTTAAGTTAAATGTCCATGCATATAGGTCGTCTAGTACGTCTTCAGAGATGCACTTAAGCTGTGGAAAGGTCTGTGCGCAGCTGAGGGAACTATTTAGCGCCAGCTGTTTCCCTCGCCGATGTGCAAGACACACGAATCAAACTTCAGAGCGAAGTTCTACTTTTGTACTTTCCACAGACGCCAGAGTTGTCACAGGCCCATGAGACGAGTGCCAGATTGGGGTGTTTTTTTTTTAAATTTTTCATTCGCGCTCGAGTCTAGGGGATGACACTTGATATTCCAGATGTTAGTGATTTTTAAAAAAATTAAGCTGGAGGTTAACTGTAGCACCATTTTCAAAGTGCGTCTTCATCTGTTTTTAGCGCGCCTTTGCACATGCACGCGTATATATGCAGCGAATGATGCAAATGATAACGTGGTGGTGGTGGTGGTGGTGGTGGTTATATCTTCCATGACAAATACGAAGAAGACAAAATTGAAGCGCCATCTACACGTCTGAAGGCTAAGAAGGATGGGCGAAGAGGTGGCGATGAGAGCGCTCCTGTGCTATTTTCAGCTCGGTAGTCGTCATTGTGCAATCCACACAGTGCTGTCAGCTGTAATTACTTCAACAGCATAAAATGGCACTGATTTCAAATTGTTACTAGAAACACAAGACTATGCGCGCAGAAGAAGGGCTAATGGGGAGCGTAAGCAGACTGCTCGTGCACGACAGTGGAAACACGGAACGATTTCTGCGTGCAAACGCCCTTTTGAGCGATTCCGACGAATTCGATTCCCCAGAAACAAGACCGATTTAGTGCATGTTTGATTTGCGTAGTTTCTGCACGTGGGTTTGTGCTTGCAGCATGCGGTGGGTGGTTACAAATATGACTTGCATGCAACGTTCACATATCAGGTTGACTATTTTTTTGCCAAAGCCCAGGCTACGACTTCTTCAGTAAACCTTTTTCAGGTGCTATGATTGTACACCTACATTTTCGACTAAACAGATTTGTTTGCAATGGATCAAGCGCACTTTTCTTACTGAAGCGAAGCTGGGAATGTTTTTATAGGATTAATTGGTGATGATTTAATAATACTATTTAAAAAGTATTCTCGTTCGCATTTCCCGTTAACTTGCGTTGCATTGTTACGTCAAGACAGTAGCTGGTTGTTGATGTGCACCTGAGTAGGCTCGTACATTGATGCGGCAACTACAATAATCCAGTATTGCACGTGGCCTTTACGCCCTCGTCTGACATTTGAGGGAATATCGAACGAAGATATATCCACTGTTTGAAGGTAAATCAGTCTCGTGACGTCAACAGAAGACAGGTTGGGACAAAAGACGTAATACATAATTTCGTGTCGACAGATGCCGATCAGACTGGCAAATGACAGACCCAAGGCTGTATTAGTCCTATTTGGCGCTCGTGTCTACTCTGCAAACGTTAGGTGCACTAAAAGCATCCCCCCCCCCAACACACACACACACACACACACAAAAGGCCCGTTCTACCACTGTTATGAAGAGAATGGAAGGTACAGACGCTCATGCTACCCGGCTCAGGTATGGTCACTCGCGGTGTTTAGCAGCATCCTGCAGGTCAGCACTGACAGGGTAGCGGAAAAATCCATTCATCCTCTACAGTAATTCTCACACCTTCTAATTAACTCAGTTACTCACCAACCCACTCATTTCGTTTTATTGTTACAGCAACATACAAACGTATACGTAAACTATATACATATACATGTAGTTGTAGCAGTAAATACTGTTCTTAATTTGGTAAACTGGAGAGATAGAAAAGAAGGTGCGGAGATGTAGATGAGTGCAGTTTGTGTATGCGCACGCGCTTGTGCGAGTCCAGTCACCTGCGCCTGTTCTTTTTTTTCATTCTAAAAAAGAACAGGCAGGGAATGAAAAAAAAGATGGTGCAAAAGGCCACATCACATCAGAACCTAGATTAAACCTTCCGTGCTCTGCTCTTGTCTCTGCACTTTCTTTAGATAAAAGAACAGTCTGTGTCCCAGCTCCATCCCATAGACTGTCGGCAGAACTATGCTATATTTCTCTCAGCTCCGCAATCGCCAGCTTTATTTCCTTGGAGGTAAAGCTGTCCCCTGTCTGAGTACATCAAGACTGTCTGGAACCACTATTGATTTTCCTGTGGTCTTGCCCTTGGGCCTGATTAGAGCTTTTTTCCCCTTTCTTTTTGCTGACAAAAAGTGTCGACGACAGACTAGACCATTATTGTCGGCTTAGTGTCGCAGTGAAGTCCATCTCTCTCTCCCCCTTCCCATCTCTCTCTCTCTCACGCACACACACACTGTCTGCTTGCAGGAGTGTATGCATGCATGCACGTGCGCTTTATATACGTCGTGACCTGACCTTGCAGTATGACTTCATCCAGCTAGTGTGTTGACTCCCATTCATCTGCCACAAAAGCCTTTATCCCAAAAGAAAGAAATGAATCGAAAGAAGAAAAGAAAAGAAACAATCACATGGGGATATTGAGCGTGCTGTTGCGTGACGACAGTCCCCAAAGCTTCTCTAATGCCATACATGTAAACTTTTTACGTTAACGTGCTTGTTCGTCCTTTTCGCTAATTCATGCTGACGGTAGGGCACGTGCCGACGTATGAATTTTATTTCTTAACCAGCCGACTATGGCGTTCGCCAATTTTGGCAATATGTACACACATGTATTTGGCCAGGTTTCGTGTACAGGGGCGCAAATTCGTCCAGTTAAGAATGATGTTAAAATCATTATGATATTTGTATGAGCTGTTTCAAAGTGGTTTTTATTCCTTGCTGCAGACCGCCTCGGTGGTCTAGTGGTTAAGGCGTCCGCTTCCGAGGCGGGAGGTCGGTGGTTCGCATCCCGGCCGAGTCAAGACTCAAAAATCTAGTAGCTGCCCTGCCAGACGCCTGGCACTACAGGGAACAGTACTAGGACTGGTTGGCTCAGTGTCAGTATAATGTGACTGGGTGGAACTGAGGCCCGTGTTGCGCCATCAGTCCCACGTGTTGTCTAAGCAACACCGTCCTGATATGCACATAGTTTGCGGCTGGACGTTAAGCACCAATTCCCCCCCCCCCTCTCTGCTGCAGCTTCTATAGGACTATTAGACTATTGATGGCAGGTTCACATCAATGCTGTAAAATACAGACTCTAACAGTCCTTGTTTTCGGGTTGACTCGATAAGGAGTGAAGCTGTTATATTGGAAATTTCGAGAAAACTTTCTTGGCAGCTGAATTTACAAGATATCGATAAGGAATGCTTGCGAATAATCGATCTGGTTATTCTGGCGTACTCGGTTAACAGTCTGGTGGTGGTGGTGGTGGTGATGGGGGGGGGGATCATTCTTGTCTGATTTGCTCATAGGCGTGCACGGATACCACTAGTGTCCACATATTAGCCATACCCTTTTATGTACAGAGATTCACAGATAGTTTCTTACATGCTCGCAAGCACATACAGGGCATTAATAAGAAGGCAGGTCTAAAACAGTACTACACCGTAAGATTGTGCATAGTAAAATCTGCTTACACAGTCACACGCACGCAGACGCGCACCCAAGCACGTGCACGATCCTAGACGAGAAAGTCAATATTTCGGGGTAGGGTCGGTAGAATTCGAGTAAAGGGTAGATATAAAGGCTAGTAAGCATATTAAGCATCAAAAGTTCGGCACATGTTTATCCTGCGCTGGAGATAGAGGATGTGTTTCTAAAATGTTTTGGGGCAATGGAGCCCATTGCAAAACATGTACGTCTGTAGCTGTCTGGCTTTAGACAGCGTGACCCCATCGATCCCTGGACTAAACTGCATTTTGCTGTGCTGTTGTCTTTTAATTTGCTTTGTTTTTTTTATTTATATTTTATGATGCGCTTGCTGTCGAATCCTGAGTTCTGGGCAATAATACTTCCGCCTTTTCTAGAAGCATAGGAATATGATCCTCTGTAGTTTTAGAGGGAGGGAGGGAAAGTCGCTTGTTCTTTTGTCTTCTGTAAGGCTGGTGTTTGCGTCGGACGTAATTAATAATTTATCCTCTTAAGCAGCGTATTTTTATGTAGCTGTCCTCCATGAAACAGTTTCTTTGGTTCCTTTCAGTTGCATGTGTAACATATTTTCTATTGAATAAAAGTGCAATAATCTAGTTAAGTGATATATTACGGAGTGTTATGATGTGAACATATTACGGGGTGTTTTATGGAATTTATGTGACCCTATCACCAGTGCTACTGAAAAATCCATATCTGATGACAGGCAAGTTTACATTACTGTGGATCGCGTGCGCCACAGTTATAGCTGTGCATTGGTTAATACAAGCACTCGCCGTTTAGGTACAAATCATTTTTCAGAAGCCTATTTAAAGTTGTCGGTACCTCTGCTATAAAAAAATTACTTGTGATAAAATGCACATGAAGAGAGCTTGTTCTTGTAATAGCAGTGCGTTTTGCTTTCATATTTGCATATCCACCCTAAACTAAATTGATGCAACTTGGGTGAACTGGGGTAAGTGCAGACAAACTCCAGAGTTAGTGTTTCTACACCCAGATGCTCTAGAGCATTTACCTTGAAGCCATCCAGGCTTTTGGGGGAGGCGGGGGTTTGGTGAGTGAGGGGCTACGCTAGTGCCTTTGCCCTGAAACGAAGTAATGCAACGACACAGTATTTGAGAAGTTCAATCCTTAGAAGGCCTGCTTTATCTTTCGAAAACCATTTCACGCCAGCCGAAAACCTTTGATTTCCGCGTGGGTGTTCAGAGAATGCAGCTTCCCCTGCTACAGATGAAAAGTGCATACTTTCATCTTCCTGCGAAATTCTCCAAATTTATATTTAATTCCATGTACCTCTTGGTCCTTGAGCTTTGTGTATGCGAACGGGCGCTAGGGGCAGAGGAACCCACAGCGCTCTAGCCGTGTTTAGTTCCTATGGGCATTTGAATGACAGCTACTGCAGGCCATGCTATAATTAAATTTATTGTGGAAAAACAAAAAGAATTTTCTGAAATTGAGATGATTCTTTCCCCAACTGCCACACTCGCGGAGTCTTGAAGACTGCGGCTTTCTATGCAGCCACCGGGCTGCTGTTCAATAAATCAGCTGAAACTAGAGTTCAGTTATAACAACACCGTAAAGCAGCAGCAGCAACAACAACAATCATCAACAACAACAATAATCAACAACAAAAAACCAAATGACAGAAGAAAACAAAAGCGAACAAAATTCATTGGGTATCATCGGTTTAAGGGACTTAAAGATGCACAAAATAATCATTTTTCCTCTTCTAAAAAAAACGTCTTTTTATCTCCAGCCTTAATAAGAATAATTGCAGTGGGACCTTGTACAAATCAACGAACGCCGAAACCAGGCCTGTGTGTGACAGTGAAAACTTTGGGGATAGTCCGCACTTTTCCGCTGGTTTCTTTAGCGTTATTTATGACATGATTTAAACAGAGTTTGTAGATCACAAGATTGTGCAAACGTGTTTGTGCAGGAGGATGAAGAGAAAGATAGAACCAGCAGCTTTGCAAATATACACCTCAGTTGGTAGTAACCGACAGTCGGTAGGGTATCACGTCAGCACAGATTCAGCCACATGGGTCGAGAGTTGTAGACTGTCTGTTGGACTGGAAACGTTTGCCGAGAAAAGTGTTTGTTGTCATGTTTTCTGCTTGGTATGTTACAACTAGCGGGGGTTCTTGTGTGTAGCTGATTCAGCTTCTTATTTATATAACTTTCTTGTGCTTTCTCAATGTTAGAAAGACAGGGAATGCATGGAACGCTGCTATCTGCTCAATATTTTGTCACACAAGGTACGCAGCCATCTCCTCACTCCACAAAAATAATAAAAACAAAAATTAATAGGAGGAGAAAGCAGTGTTATCAGTAGTGATCTTTCTCCCACACACACACAGGCAACCACGCACGCATGCACGCTCGCGCGTTGTGTACAAAACGATGAAACAAATGCATGCACATGCACGCAGAAAATGCACGTAGCAGGTAGAGTGGTTGAGAGAAATAGGTATTGTTCTAAATACGATAGTCTGCTCCTATCGTCTTATCATCGTTATAATCCGTTTACCTCTACTTTCCGTGTTGTGGTGTTCACCTACAGTGATACACTGTGTGGGCTGAGGCTGATGTAATCTGCATCTGTTCTATCGCTAGACGATGGCAAACGTTTGTAGGCAGGCGGAATCGTCACGCGAACAGATGCACTGAGATCTCGTTTGATCTTTGGTACCTCCACATCTTTGTGGTCTTATTATATCTGCTTCGAGCAGAACGGAGACGCTAGACGGTAAATACTGGGTTCTATTTTTCCCGAAGGCAAAGAGCGATGAGATGTGGTAGTCTTCGCGAAGAGTTTGTTCGTCCAGCTAGTTTTATCCTAGAGGCGATTACGCTTCCTATTTCGCCGAACTTGGCTGCGGGCGCATTCGTCCTGTTAGTAAAGCCTCTCAACCAGTCCTCTCCTTTCGTCGCACACTCCTTGACCCTCTCTTCACCCTCCCCACCCCCCGCCATCATCACCGTTGCTACCCGAAGCCTTATGGCTGTCTTCGTGGAACACTTCAGGCCATAGACGGCTGGCGCAGCTGTGTCAACCAATTACACAAATTAGGGTTGCTGTGATATCTAGGCGCCTGTCTTTGCACTGCAGCTCTTTCCCACTCCTGGCATTTGGGGTGGGCGACCGCGTTGATAATTTTTCTGCCTACCCCTTCTCACCTGTATCTTCTTTAATGTTAAAAGGCATTAACTTAATAGTCCACTTGGAAATTCTTATGTTTGATCTTCTGTAATATTATTCTTTCCCTTCAGGGTTTCTGTATCTCTCTTTATCCTACTCTCAGGAGATCGTTACGACTGCTTGTGAGTGTAGCTAAAGGTTTTACTTTAATTCGCCATATAATTATGTATACCCTATCAATAAAATAAAAAGAGGATTGCAGAATGAAATAAATGCTGGTTTTGCTCCGGTCTGTATCATTGTTGTCGACACTGGATTGTAAAAATGGTTATTATGCACGGTGACAATGGGTACGCGTCTTCCTTGTCTTGTAGAAGCGAGAATAGGTTCCCCGCACGGGCAGGTTTCTCGCACTGCTTGGCGCAGCTGACGATCTTAGCACGAGTGCCATATTTTGCCGGGACGCCTGCTTTAGCGAGTGCTTCAAGAGCCTGGCTTATTTCCTTCCACCGCTGGCTGGTCGTCAATCATATCCACGGTAGGCAGACGATTAAAACGGTCTTCTTAAGTGTCTCAGCCGAGCTCTTCACAAATTATGTTGGAGCCAGCCTTTTGGGGCTATCTTTGTTATCCTCGAGCAGACGTTCTCAAGCCCTGCTGAAAGCACGCCACTGAAAATGGTTGTCGTAACATTTGCATTTCCGTTTCCCAAGCCTATGTGGTAGTTTCGTGTATTGTTTGTATATTTAATTATTTGTTTATTTGTACTGATTTGTTGCCAATACATCGAAACATTCCATTTATGAGTTAAACAGCTTTCCAGCTTAATTACTGTTCAGCACTCGCATGCTGCGAAAGGTTTTTTGAAGACGTGTTAACAGAAAGAAAACGGAAAAAAACGTAATGGCAATTACTGAGGAAACTGCTGTTGAAAGCATCATCTGGTTATTGTACCACAGTTTGTTTATTAAAACTTGTAGCTGAAAGGTTTTGCCTGTGCTTGATAACACTAATTGACCATCGCCTGGTTATCATGACACATTGTATTAAAACTTGGAAGGAAGGGATAATCTATGAGTTTGATAACACCAAATGGCAATAATTCAGCTACAATGCCACATTTTTTGGTTAAAACTTGCAAAAGAGTGGAACGTGTGCATGGTAATACTGAGTGAGCACATTTTCTTCCCCCTGGTTTTAAGAGGTTCTGCAGTGCCAAAGATTACAAGTAATCAGCCAAAAGCGTTCAAGCTTCGAGATCACAGCGTTTGAGTATCTCGTCGTAGATACGTGCCTGCGGTGCTGCTGTACTGCTTTGATTTCATGAATGCAGTTTATAGAAAGCTGTTTATATTCTTGTTTTCTTTCTGGGCACATCGCTTCATTTCTCCCCTGCACATCACTCAGTCTCTTCTGTAGTGTAGCTGTGATGTGTGTTGGAGAACTAAATCATTCTGACACTGCTATTCACAGCCATGTGCATGCAAGAGGAGGTTTGCGAACTAGGGCGCTCTTATGTTAAGAGAGGCCCAAAGTATCTTTTTTTTCCATTTTGGTCTTCCCATATCTCTCCGTGTCATCCCGTCCTTCTGCGTCACCCTGACGTGGTCGTCACAAGCTGAACACTTCAGGCTACTTTGCAAGCTCCTGCGGTGTTCGTCTTTGATCTTGCAGCTCGTGCTCCTGGCGGGCTCCCTCGCGCTTGTCACCGTCGTAGTCATAGCGACTTAGCGTCAAGCGTCAGGCGTCCGTCCATTCATCCGTTCGCCCATCCACGTCACCCAATCAAGCTTCGTTTTCAGCGCCGACTTGAGGAGTGCAGTTTCTTGGCGCAGGCGAAGACTGCAACGTCAATGGGAGAGCAGATTTAGGAGCAGGGTACAAAGAGAGAGAGAGAGAGAATGAGATGAGCTAAGGAGATGGTCCTCAGGCCGGGGGGGGGGGGGGGGCTAGTTTTTGCAGGCGTTGCAGGCATAAGATGTTTCTGGCGCCGTTGAATGGCGTGAACACGTTCTGGAGACTGGCGCGTTTCTTCACTCGTCTGCCGGCTTATTATCTCCCCTGTAATACACGTCGATACGGGGCATGGTTAAGGTCAGTCTGTTGTCAAATGGCACTGGCAGGGACTTGGTTCCAGACATCGGGAAGTATGTCAGTGGTCGTCATTTCCTCTCCCTGATCTTCTCTTGCGGTCTTTGTTATCTTGGTTGTTTCTTACGGGCTGTACGCTAAGTTTAGAAAACTTTCATTCTTGAAATCAGGGCTTTTGTTTTAATGTGTTTCTGGAACGTTGCTTTTCTGCGTCTAAAACTAAATCTTTTTGTGGGATAAGAAGATAGGTGATTCTAGACATTCAAAGATAATGAGTGTCAAATTTCAAAAGTTGGCAGTCCAGTATTGGGTGCCTGCCAAATTGGGCATCGTCATTTGACTTCGGCATTTGAAATTTTCTCCACAAACCAACAGGTGGCGACTGAAGACTTGACCCCGTCGTTAAGCATCTGCGTGTATGCGCGCATATGAAAGAGCGAGTCAGTCACTGTGTGTTAATATGAATGACAACGTATTTTTATACAGAAACAAATGTCCGTCACCTAATTGGAGAGGACAAAAATGGACGTCTTGCGGCATAAATATCGCGAAAACTGAACGACTGTCATCTGAACGGTTAATTTAAATTATATGGCTTTATATTCCGTCTCCCCCACGATTCACGAGGGAGATCACAGTACGTAGCTAGCCAGATGTTGTAGCGCAGTTTTCTGAGTACGTCGATGTACCAGGTGCTGCAATCTGCACTATGTATCCGCGCCTCAGCCGCGCTACCTAATGTATTGGTCCTGTAGAACTTGAGTTTTCTTTGGGTTGCACCATTGCAAAGTTGAGCAGGGGGATGGACACTTCCGTGCAATGAGGGAACATGTCATTTTATTTAGAAGCATCCAGAAATTGCTACAGATGGCCTCCGAGAGTAACCTCCAAACTCCATGCCTTCTTGGTGCTTTGATTATTGGTTATACTATCTTTTCCTGACATTCAATAGGAAACAAATGCGTGTACATGGCAGCAGCTGTATTGTTGTTAAGAAAATAAACTGATACCCTTACGCAGACGGTAGTCGGCGGGCAAATATCTTTTTAAGAGAAAGGATTGTGAATTGTTTCTTTACACGACAGCATGGCATTTCGTGTCATGTAATATTGCGTACAATCCCTCCTTCCCATTTTCTCTCTTTTCATCCATCCTTTTCTATTTCTCTTCCTCAACGTCCCACGCTGTCTTCTCTCTCTCTTTTCTTTCCTTTTTGCATGCGCGCACGTGAGTGTGTGTAAACATGCTTGTGGTGCGTACGCGTACTACTGAGAGAACTATGAATTTGCTTCAGCCTATTAGTCTTGTGTAAACTTTAGCGAATAATTTGCTAGTAGGATTTCGTAATCTGATATACTGAGCTCCAGAATTACGAGAACCCGGCTTTAGCAACCAAAGTGTGTTTCTATTTTCTTGTCTGTTATCTCACGGTGTTCTCTTTGCTTGACTGTATTTCGGTTTCACGATCCCTCCCCCACCAACCACCCCTTTAAAATCTCATCGTTAAATTTGAAATGTTATCTTAGGCTCATGTTACAGCCTAGCGGGTAACAGTTTCTGTTTAGCAGACCATAACGCTTTCTTCTGTCTGTGTGTATGGGCGCCCCTGTGCTTACAATCTCTCGCTCCATCTTCTGGCTACGTCATCTAACAGATGTCTAAGCAGCGAAGTCTCACGTGCCCTGATGTGTGTTGATCTACATGTATTCTACCTTCCCAGAATGCCCCGAAAGCAGTAGCTTATCTCGGGATCGCACTCGTAGTTGTAACAGTCTCACCGCAAAGACCAGCAATTTCTTGTTCTTCTCCCAACATTACCTGTCCTTCCCCGCGCACAAATATGATCGATTGGTTAAAGCGGATGACTTCTTGACCCTCTACGGACGATAATAGTGATAATAGTGATTGGAAGGCCGGAGTGAAGTCGCAACATCGATCTGTCTTATCCAGCATGCTTTACGCCTTTGAGATAGACTGCTTAATTGAATTGTGTCTTCTGTGTGCTTCTGTCTGCCAAGTTATTTTTGAAAGTTGGAACGTTCTCAGACGCCTCTATGTAGTAGTAATAACGCTAGTGAGGAAAGAAGTCGTGATATCAAATTTATTAACATTAAACAGGAAGCATAATGCCGGGACCTGTCTTCCTGTGCGACCGAGCTAATACGTCACGGTTAATCCTCTAAGTCGACAAAAGAAGAGTCGTTCACTCGCTTATATGTTCACAGTTTCGCTATGTTTACATGAACGCTTAAGCTCAGGCCCAGTAGCACGGTTGTTAAAAAAAAGTAATGAGAATTCTTCCCAAAAGGTGTCTAGCGGAAATCTCATGTTATACTCTTCGGCCTTAAGGCGAATCCGTTTTGTTTTTTAGTTTTCTGGCGAAATCCTTGATTTTTTTCTAGAAGATTTCCAGACAAGTCACGTGTTTCGCATGAAATTTTTTGTAATCATAAAACCTATTCAGCATTTGCCCTGACAGTGTTTCACATAAACGAGAGAGCACTGTTGCACCCAAGGAGGGATTACCTTAGGCGTCTTCCTGACGGAACGATCGACCCCACGCTATCGTGAGAGGGGCGCACGTACGGCTGGTGAGAGGACCCCTTGACAGCTATCAGTGTCAGAGCTGGAGAGGTGAGTCAACCAATCTGGCTCATATTTCTTCGGCATAATCCCTCTCCATCCGGTTTCCCTAAGATTAAGTGATCTGCAAACAAACTTCGGATTTTTTAAAAAATCTTTACCATTAATGAGTCTGCTGCATGTAGAGGTCTTCTGGAATATTCACTTTGCTTGACAAAGTCTTTCTTTATTGTGATTTTAATTCCCATCACATTGCACGGCTTGCTGATGATAACCTTCTCACAAGTTCTCACGCCTTCCCAGTCTGCCTACTGCCTTCGACCTAGTACTGAAACTGCTCTTTTTTTCCCCACATCTTGAACGATCTCTTCTTACTGACCGATTCTGGAAAGTCTCTCCGCTCACGCTTCTAGACCAAGCTATAGGCCTTTGATACCACTGACCATTTAGACCTTCTAACCAGACTTCAGCACTCGTTTGGTGTCACTGACACTGGTCTCCCGTGGTTCATCTCGCGTCTTTCTAACAGACTGCAGACCGCCTGTACCAACGACTTCCAGTCCGACCCCATCCACGTTTCCTGCGGAGTTCCTCAAAGCTCCGTCCTGGAACTCGACACGTTCTTTTCATTCTGTACTCCTCTCCCTTGTCCCCCGTAATCAGCTTTTATCATTTTAAACACCACTTCTGTGGTGCCTTTAGACAGTGGCACACCTGACAACGTACAGATGAGTCTGGTTCCCACATCGCATTGCTACGGTGATATATATAAAAAAACTTAATGACCCACCAGAAACGTCAACTTCATGATGACAAGATCGAAGCCATTCTCAGTGGCACTCTCCAAAAGCTCGCTTAACATCCTCCCACCCTTTCTCTTCATCTTGACAACGCCACCAGTTACAGCCAAGAAACTTGTGTGATTTTCGACTGCACTCTTTCCATGCATAACTTTGTCTCTCGCACCGCTAAAAGCTGCAACCATCATCTCCGCCCTATCCGCAAACACCTCTCTAATGACGCCATTGCTAGTATATGTACTACTAACACTAAGCTTGCCCTGTCCCTCGTAATGTCTCGAATCGATTCCTGGAACTCTCTCATCTCTGGCCTTTCTGACTGTCATCTCTTTCCTTCAGAGTCTTCAGAACAGCACAGCTCGCCTCATTCTAAAGACAAAGAAACCTGATCTTTTCACCTCTCCTCGTGCTTTCCTCTTCTGACTTCTTGTCTCAGAGCACATCCAATACAAAGTTGCCGTCCTCTGGTACAAATGTCTCGGTGACTGCACCCGCCTACGGATCCAGCTCTCATCAGATCTATACACCATTTCATAATTTCCGTTCTTCTTTATCCCCCCACCCCCACTTTCTGTCTTCGTGTTCCTCGCACCAAGCTCAGCACCTTTTGTCTGCGATCTTTTTCCGTCTTCGCTCCGCCGACTCTCCATCTGCAACCTGCCTACAATCTCTTCTGCTAAAAGTTCTTTGTTACCGAAACAGAATGCATTTTACACTTACGTAGGAGCTCCAGCAAGTCTATGCTTGCAAGCGTGCTGAACAACTAACGGAAGTTCTTCTGGAGCTGGCAAGTTCCTGCCAGATGTTTCCGCTCAGGTTTCAATTTTACGCCTTAACCAACGACGTGGTGGGGTTTGCACATCAGCTCTGATGGTGTTGAAATGGGATGTTTCCGTTCCTTTTGACCGTCGCGGATCTAACGGTGTGCAAGTCAAGCTTGTCTCTTCACAAGGAGAGGGGCTGGCAAGGCATGTTTTCCGTAGATATGCCAGGTGCCAGGATAGCTAGCTTTCTGGCAGAGACTCTTGGAGAGGGGGATGGGGGGGGGAGACATCCAATTACATCCTATTGCAAACCAGTCTACTGGAACAAATGCACCTTGTGGATCTGTCGGAGCAGATAGACGTGCTGCTGTTCCGCGTGGAACGTTTGAAGATCACGTGACCTTGCACCCCTAACCCTTGACCCGGCGACCCATTGGCGGGGCAGCTCCATTTGGCGGCAGGGCACGAGCAGCTCGCGAGGACGACACTGCGCCCGGCAGAGGCCTTCGCCAGACGGGGGAGTTGATGAAGGAGTTGTGGGTCAGTGGCAGACAGTTCCATCTTCCGCCAGACAGTTCAGGCACCCTAGTTCCACCCCGTGCCAGCTTGAAGCAAATTACAGACTTTGGGCGAGTGTGTGTGTGTGTGTGGTGTAGTGGGGGAAGGGGGTGGGGTGGGGGTTGGGCAGAGTGGGCACCTCGCCTGACTTTCAGGAGCAAAGTCCAGGCTTAGTGGCGCTGGGTTCTAAGCCTATTATCGTGCGCCTTGTGGCAGTATTAATTGCAGATCGTCACTGACGTAATAAGCGGTTTGCAGGTTGGTTCAAGCAAGAGACGTTCTACTGCAGCGCTTCCGTGAGGAGTTAGTAGAAAGTAGGCGTTTGGAAATCGATAAGGATTTCCTGCTCCATGCTGCCCACACTGTCCCTCCCTTCTCCCACCCCACCTTTTTTTCTCTCTCTCTCTCTCTCCCTGCCTCACCCTGACGTCCTCTTCGTCCACCCCTTTCCCTCACTCCCCGTCCCAAGCGTCTTCTCCCGTTGTCTGTGTTGCTGTGCCACCGCGCCATCCGTTAGTCTCCTTTCGCTGTTCTCTCCAGCTGCTGTCTCGACATTTCTTGAGGAACGCGAAGTTGTTGTTGTTGTTGTTGTTGTTGTTGGTTGGTTGTTGTTATTGTTATTATTTAGGTGGGTGGAAGGGTTGGCTCTTGAGTTGCCGCAAGGTCGTAGACGTTCGTTGCGTCATCTAAAACGCTGAGCTCGTAGAGTGATCTGGATGAAGTCCCTCCCCGTCCTCGGCTTTTTCCCCCTACCACCACCCTACCCACCCACCCACCCCCCAACTGAGATGGAAGTTCACAGTTATATACTAAACCGGACTAGATTTCTCCAGGAGACAGACGAGATGACCTGAGATACTAGAATTTAAGCAAGAAAAAAATACACATACTCATTCAGGACACGTCGTACGAGAAGGCTTTTCTGGGAACAAACACTACTATATGTAACCCGCTGCCTCCGGACTCGTCGGGAAATTGTGTATTGTGACCCTTCCGTTTTAAGGCGTCTGGACCTTTCCGATAAATGACTGTACAATATTGCAGGCCCACGATCGGACTTGGTTATGCGCCTACTGTCACGCTATCATTAAATAGGTGGTGTAAATCTCGTTTATGAACCCTAACGTGTCTTCGGCTGTGAACAAACAGGAGTCCAGCTATTTGCATTAATAAATTATTTTGATCTTTGTTGTCTTTGTCTCATTTGGTAGATGTGGAAGCCAGTTCTTTAGATTAAGTTGTGTTTATTCTGTCTCTCAGCTTTGTCCGGATAGGCTAGTGTCTGTGCTAAGAGCATCTCGGAGGGTATTTGCGTGAAAGAGGTGCGAAACAGTCGTGTTGCAATAACAGCCTTAGCTTTCGAATGAAGGCCGTGCTAAAATGTAATGTTGTAGTCGCTCAGCAGTTCTTATTCGCTTAACACTTACTGAAACAAACAAACAAGTCGTGAGTCTTCTGATGTCCGCCTGTGGCTTGCTGCAGAATTTTCTTCTCCATAGTTTTCTCTCACTCTCTCACTCTCTCTCTCTCTCTGGTCCTTTTCCACCATGCCGCACCCTTCGTCATCATTTTCCCCTTCTTAACTGGCCTTGAGACGCCGTTCGCTGCTGTGGTTAAAACACCATCCATCCATCTGTCTGGTTCACTGTCCAGCATTGTCATATACAAAGTAGAAGTCAGGGTGCTAGCGTTGACAATGTTTTAGAACCTGACGATGTGACTCGGGTGTTAAGGAAATTTGTCGTTGTCGTCGTAGATAAGCAGTCCACATTCAGTTCTTCGATCCTGTCCATCCACACCCTCCCTTCGTTCACTTTAAAAAATATTACCCGTCTAGGGGAAATGTGACTGATTTTATAATCAGGCTTGGCTGCTGAAACACGGTAGAGAAGAAACAGTTGGTGCTTGAATTCGCTGACTTTTGCTTCAGCGTTTCTTGCCTAGAAATGGCATTGCGTAAGTACGTGCCCAAGTTAAAGAGTGGATGTTCTGATCATTGACAACACGCACATGCGCTCGCACAGTGAGGGTTGGGGAGGGTGCAGGGTTGGGTGGAAAAGCTATTTTCTTTACCGCAGTGGCAAAACCTAGACTGTATCGGATGCCTAAAGGCGTTTCTCAACAGGGAAAATAATTGACGAAGAGTTATTGACTCCTGTCTCAAGCAACCAAACAGACAGCAGTTGTTATGCGATCGTCGATGACGGTTTGATCAGTTGCACCCAGTTAAGAAACTCGATCTTAAAGGGGAAAAAAAGGTTTTTATGTATTTCACCCAACAGGCTGCAAAGCGGTGTTCACTTGTGAGGGGACTTGGACTCTGTTCAGTGACTAAAGATGAATAGTAGGTGGTGTTAGGATCCAAGTGTTCGAGCTGACCGAATTCCAAATTTGAAACAATTTGAAAGATTACCGACTCCAGAAGAAGACTTGAGCAAAGGGGAATAATGTTTGGTTCTTTTCGATTCCAGATGGTTGAAGAATGGTCAGTCACAAGCCTATAGCTGTGTTACAAAATTAAGACCTGAGGACACTGTATGACAGTTGACCATGCGTCCCTTGAGCTGCAGCACTCGACGTTTGCTGTTTGATTTTTAACTCGGCTGTAAACACCTGTAATCATCAGGTAAGTTTGTCCTCTGCTTTACGTACACCAGTATGCATGCACGAAACTCTGTTTTGGGAGAGCTGTCTTGTGCGCGATCATCATTCAGAACACCTGAAACTTTTAATTGACCATTAAGACGTTTCTTAGCGTCATAGTTCGCCGAAAGTGGCCATACGTAGGGTATGAAATAACACTGGGGAGTATCCCTAGGTAGGCATATAAATTTAGTCAGTGCTTCCACCTTACTGGGACTTCGCACTGTGGGAGAATGGGGTCCTATGACCAAGTTATACACTATAACAGAACCACTAGACTGATAGCTGTAACAAGATGGGCAGTGCGGAGAGGCAGTTTAATGTTGGAGACGGCCAAATGGAGCCTGCTCATTTTTTTACTCCAGGAAATAATCCTTAGCCTCTCCTGGGTTGGAACCAGCTACCTTCCATACGCTAGTCCACAGCTCTACCCGCAGAGCTATCCAGGCCCCCATGGAGTATCCCATCAGTGTAGCTCGAAGTTATTCGTTCTCGTTTTAGCATAGCTCCGACAAACCAGTGGTCTTTGATGGACTTATCTCGATCTAGCAGCAGGAGAAAATGCTTCAGCTTTTACAGATAGCAGCAGTTGGTAGGTGAGCGGAACTTCTTTGTTCTGGCGCATGTCTGCCGCTGTTCCGCTGTTCTTCCTGCTGCCTGCGCCTCGCGAGCATGCGGAGAGCGTGCACTCTTTGCCACGAGGGGAGCAGGGGGAGAAAGAATGTTGATGTCCCTGCTTTAACATGATGAGACAGCAGGCGCCGCTTGGACTGGACCGCGGTTTTTTTTTAAGAGAAGCAGCAGAGTGGCGAGGGGAATAGGGTGGGGATGGGGAGGAATAGGATTGGGTGGGGATGGGGAGGAATAGGACTGGGTGGCGTTGGGGGTGGTAACTTGAGAGCTGAGAGATTTGCAGTGAAATCATCCGTAGCCACGCTTCCCTGCTCATCTCGGGGGTTGATTGGAAACTGCCGTACCCTATCCCCTCCCAACAGCGGCTCTCAAAGAGCGCGGGTATGCATGCGTTTTTGCGAGTGCCACTTAAAACACGCGGACATGCATGTGCGTGCAGTCTCGTAAACCTCTTGGGAGATGTTTGTGCTGCGGGTAGTGGCAGAGGAGGTGGGGGGGGGGGGGGG
>SMGT01002942.1:374584-408048 GCA_004794575.1 Lanistes nyassanus
GGGGGGGGGGGGGGGGGGGGGTAAGGATCAGAGTCTTACAAATCAAATTTATGCCCTTTGCAGAAGAATCGAACCGTGTTCTCTGTCGATGCCGATGATTTGCTGCCGAACGGTTTGAACATTGAGTGCTAGCCATGGTTTTCGCAGATAACTTAGTGCACGTGCTCAGTATGAAGACTTGGCAATGAGCAATTCTTTAAAACTGTCGCGGTGCGCTCTCAGCTTCTTGTGGGTTTCTTAACAGACGATTTTGCATGAGTTTTCGAATCTTTCAAGCAAACTAATGTTTTGCTCAGTTAGTTTTATTGGGAGAGCGGTTCCTCGATTTTAAAAATGTGTGCATTTGCTAAACGGAAGAAGGACATGTGTGTATTTGCAGACTCTTCCTTTCGCATTCGAGAAGTTTGCTGTCGGAATGCCGAAAGGTATGCTTTGACCCGATGCCTAACATGCCTCTAACGTCATCGCTGACCCTAGACAGTGTTATTACATTAGGAAGTGTAGAGGAGGAGAGCAAATAAGGCGAACCCCACATTTTTCTTGACTAGCATTTCCAATAAAATGTTAATGTCTTTCGTGCTAGAAATGGGGAGAAGATTTTTCTTATTCCTACTGTACTGTCTAGTTACTCGTCGCTTCAAAGTAAAGGTAACCCCGATACGGTGACAAGGCAACGGCATAACCTAGGGGAAGAGTCTAGTGTGTGGGAGACCGGAGAAAGAGAGAGATCGCAAAGTGGTGGTAGGGGTTGACATAGAATTACTGGAGAGGCTACTTTGGAGAGGTTACTAACCTGGGGAAGAACACCAGTGAACGTTCCTTATCAACTTGCTGCAGCACTAACCAGTATTTTCTCGGCTGTATATGGATCTGTTTTGGGATCGATTCTTTCCGTTATTGATTAATCGTTCAACAACCAAGGAAACACTTAAAATTTTGAAACGTGCAGTAATCCTTGAATCTTGGCTGTCTTGAAGAGGGGTTATCGACAATGATATCGATGTCGATAACGATATTCAGTGATCCTTGAAGCAATGAACTGTTCGTAAATAAAGTAGACAGATTTGTATTTTGATACGTTATTTTAAAATCTTCGTGTTTCTCGTACAGGCGAGAAGTACATGCGGACCGATTTTTAAGCGATCTTTCACTTCGAGTGCGTTCTTGCACCATTATAATGTGGGAGTATTAAATTCATGGGTAACTTTGCACGTGCGAGTTAGTAGGAGGATGAAAGTTTAAGAGAAAATTCCAAATCCACTGTTGCAATACACACGATGGACAGAAAGACGGACAGACACAGGGAAGGGGGAAACAGCAGGGACAGCAGAAGAGGGACTGAGACAAGGGGTTGATGAGTGGCAAGCAGGCCAGCACATGGCCACTTGCTGTGAAAAGGTTTCAGGTTACAACTTTATTGCAGCCGAGGCTTTGGTCGATGTTTCTCGACGAACTCTGGGCTTCCTCCGTCGTGTTAACGTTTATGCATCTGTCAGTACTGGTTAATTGATGGGCTGGGACGCTTCGTCGCCTAATTAATGAGCGAAGACGCATTCTGCAATCTCCCTCTGTCTGGCAAGCTTCTGGACCGCCCTGCAAAAGATGGCATTGATTATTGCCAGTCAGCTGACCCTGCTGGAAAACATGGAAGTCGTTATTCGTTCAGAAATCCAGTGGTCTAGGAGCAGTTTGGTAACATGCGTCCCCCTGTCATATGCTGGAAAACTGTTGTCAGCTGCATGGCAGCTTGTAATTATTTCTCCATTTCCTACCGATGTTGTTCCTGCAGCACCTGGCATGAAAGAAAAGAACACAGCAACTTGGCTTGTAACAAACTTTGATACTTTACAGACTGTTTTTAGAGCAAGAAGAACTGTCAGGATTCTATCAGTATTGACACTCTTAAACTCTTCTTTTTTCTTCTTCTTCCTCCTCCTGTCTTTCCCGTCTGCAGTGTGTTCTTGACTCGTACTCTGCTTCTCTGTTCTTCCATCTCTCTGTTCCTCATCACCCACTGCCTCGCCCCCCCCCCCATTTTTACAATGCCCTTTCCCTCCTTTCTCTTTATCATTGTCTCTCCCGTTACGTGGTACATAATCTCCCTTTCCCCTTTTTCTTATGCGGCGTACGTGCGCACTTGCGTACGAGAGCGCACGCGTGTCCATGCGTGCGTATGTCCATGCGTGCGTGTGTGCGTCCATGTGTGTATACATGCACTCCACAAAGTGATAATTATAGAATATGTGCGACTGCATGAAACTGGCTGCGATTGTTCGTCAAAAATTACACTTATGAGATCGGCAGATCAGTCCCGCTGTTCCGTATTCAATAGTTATCACTTATTGCAGTATTTGTAAGTGATGCGGTTTACTTTTTACAGTTAGTTCCGGTTCGTGACATTACGCCAGCATCGGAATCTGCTCATATGATAGATGTGTGTTGTAGCGGAGTTCTTGTCGGGGGAAAAAACCCTTGAATTCCGTGCATAACTGCCTGCTTAACCACTAAAAATCGAGAAGTGGTTAATGTAATACAATGTATCGCATTCAGAGAAATTTATACCTTTGAATGTTTGTGGCTGAATTTGATTTATGCAGGCCCAATCTCTCTCTCTCTCCATGTGGCATAAAATGGCGGGTAGGGGGTGTTCTTGGACAGTAAAACAAAATAATAGAATGTCAGTCGTGTGTGCGGTCGCATACTTTTTGAACCTTTTGCCTCTAAAACGCCCGGTGGCGCCAGTTGGTGTGGGTAAAAGTATTTCATAATTTTGGGTTTGTAATTTGGATGCCCACAGATTTTTAGTCAAAATACTCTCACGTTACCCGCGAGGTACGCGCGTTCGCTTTATTGCTGTAAACGTCAGACAGGTATTTTCTATGAGTTTTTTCGTTCAGAATGCATCCATCTCTGTGTCCTTCAGTGTTGTAAAATTATAGTCTGCAAAACGGGCAGAGTTCTTTGTGTGAAATTTAAAAAAAAAGGGAGGCATCGAATTCTTTTGCGTGAATGAAGCCAACAATTGTGATCTTCAGTAGCATCATGTGTTGTTGTCGATGCGGTGCGTTCCGGTCCTTTGTTCCGCTGCAGATGTTCCATCCGAGACTGCTTGCAGAACGCCACGCGGAGTTTGGTCCACTGCTGCCTAGAAACATCGACATCACACTAAAGATCATAATCAGTAACAGCCGTCAGGAGCAGAGAGAGAGACACTCGTCACTGTCTGTCGCGAACGGTTGGCGTTGGGACCGTCACTTTCTCGTCACAGCGGTTATCTGTGAACTCCGCCCTTTGACCTCGGCCGCGCATACTAAGAATTTGCCTACATTGTGAATGTGTTGTTTAGCCCACCCCAACTAACTTATCCTTCCCTCTTGCCTGTGGGTCGGTATGGCAGGCCGGTGATTGAGCACTGGGCGGCTCGGAAGAGGCGGCGGCGTTGGCGGTAGTAGTGGTGGTGGTACTGGTGGTGTGTATGCCGCGTGTCTTCCTCTCGCTCGCGTCTGCGAGGCTTCGCTCTCTCTCTCTCCCTGTCGTTCTCGGCTCTCAGTAGGCCGCGTGTTTGCGCTTGCCCTGCCAACGCCTCACGGGCCCACAGTGCTACAACGGCACGGATATACGTCCATTCAGTATAGAGAGCGCGCGCCCTGCCTTTCTGCTTCCCCATCTCGTGGCCTATTCTTTTTTCCTCGTCGCACACCAGGAGTACACACACAGCCGTTTTCACCTGTGGCAAGCAAGCGATGTTGTTGCTGCCGCTGACTTCACAGCCTCGACAAGGTAGGTGGGAGTTTCGAGTTCTGCGTTTACTGTATCTGTTTCTTTGTACAAACTCCTGTTACGCCAGCAAGCGGCCCATGTGCGATCGAGGTGTTTGGGATTCCGTTTGTTTGAAGGGGGCGCGAAGTTTATTTTTCTACTCCTCCCCCACCATCGCTGACCCACTTCCTGTACTTATGCTTTCTTGTCAGTCCCCGCCCCCTCCTTCTCATAGCTGTTTACCCTACGGCTTGTTTTCCCTGAGTACTCCCGTGTTTTCGAACAGGCCGAAACATTTACTCTGTTTGCACTGTGTGCGTGCGGGCGTGCGTGCGCGCGCGTTTGTCTGTTATATAATGTGTCGGGGAGGGGTGAGGTAAGGTAAGACTTTTTATTACAGATTTGTTGACGCATGCTTTAAACCCGAATGTGATTGCCGAACGAGTTGACGTCGTGTGTTTTGGGGAGCAAGTTCCTGGCATTTGCAAACAAAATCTCGGACGTCTGTTTTTTTTAGTAACTCCCCTCTACTCCACCAAAAGTTTTGCATCACGTTGTGACTCAAAGCGGCTGCAGGTCGACAACCTGTCCTCTCCGGACTTCGGGATTTGCTTATGCTGAGCCCGCACGAGGTTCGACTATATGACAAGTCTCATCAAACCGCGTCACATATTTCTGGCGTTTTATTGAAAACCTGTGAGGAAGACATACCGGTCAAAATCAGACCAAGTGTTTGTTGTAGATAGTTCTGGGTGGTGTTTTTTTTAGGGGGGGGGGAGGGTTCTGGCTTAGAGCGGGTTCTAAAAAATTTCATTGCTATGTACTGTGTTATGGAGGCAGGCCAGTGGCAGCCATACAGGACAAAGGGGTTGTGGGGGCTTGAGGCTGGTGGGGGGGGGAGGAGGTGAGCGTTGCGGTGGGCGAGAGAAGGACGTCGGACAAGGCGTTCATACGCTCAGGTATTCGTGGTATGCCTCCGGCGTCCCGAAAGAACCCAGGGCAACTTAAGGCTAGCCGCGCGGCGTGCCTGCTGTGGATTTGAATGTTAAGTCGTTCCAGCCCGCAGTCGGGGGCTCGGGATGGCGATGGTCTGAAGCCTGGCTTGTATGTTCGTAACCACGTAGATACTGGTACTCGCAGACCACTTTAAAAGGGGGGGGGGTGGAAATAGTAAGTGTTGACTGACCGAGAAGTGTGCGACAGTAACCCAAGCGCGCACATTTCGCCCCGACAGCACCTGAGTTATGTAGACAGGTGCCCAAGAGAATAGTTTTCACCCCCCCCCCCCCTTTTTTTTTTGTCCCCGCCTTAGTAGAGACGCTGACGCTTTCTTCGCTGTGGCCTCGTGATGACGGCGTCTGTGAAACGACAGTTGACGATAATAATGACGATGATTTTCCTGATAATAATGGAAATTTATTTGCACTCACTCTGAGCCGTCGATGACCATGGAATAATCAACGTCAGTGGATTTCTGGAGAAGTTGGCCTTTGAAGCCGTATGCACATGCTCTTTATCCCCATCCCTCCACAGCTCCGCCTGGAGGCTGCACAATGTTTAATTCCAGGAAATAATCCTTGGCCACTCCTGGATTCGAACCCTTAACATCCACACGCTACAGTAGTTCGCATCTCTACCCGCAGAGGTATGCAGGTTCCCAACCTCAAGTACGCACACACACAAAAAAACCCTCATGGTAGAACGCACTACTTCGCCTGCGGTATTCCGAACGGGTTAAACCCATCTTGCAGCCAAGTTCAACCCCATACCACTTGGTCCGCTTCACAGACCCTGCTGAAACTGCTCTGGTGACATAACCTTATGCGCGGGGTGGTCATCAGTGATCCTCCGCATCTTTAGCGAAGACAGAGAGAGTTGCTGCTTCATGAAGAGGATTTGACCCATCGACTTGCTGGTCCCGCGATCGCTTAGGATAAAGAGAGAGAGAGGGAGAGAGCTGATGGCAATTTGACGCTTGAACACTGAAATGGTCTAATATACAAATTAATGGACGCAGCAAAGAGGGGATTCCGGGTGCTGATGTTGATTTGCCTTGGTTCCTAACCTCCCCACCTTCCCCGCAGTCCAGCCAACCCAGTCCATCCTGGGGTTCCCCCCCCCCCCACACCTCTTCCTGGGCCAGTCTAGTATATTTTTATTCTGGCATGTCAGTAAGTCAGTTCGTCTGTTTGGTACGAAGTGTCGCAGCTGGCGACAACAGACTGAAAACCGAAGACATTGAAAGCAGATGCTGACCTTACGCTGTGTGGCCGGAACTTCGTTCCGTTATTCCTGAATATTGGATGTAGTATAGTCATTTGACTAACGAGCGGTTTCTGCTGGCACTTTAAATGAGACGATAGCTTTCGAAGTTTTAAGGGATTTTTTTATTATTTTGGCACATTACAGGCTTGTGACAAGACAACTGGAAATGGGAAAATTTTACTGTGGAAGACCGGTGACGGAGCAGTAAGAGGTGGGAGAGGGAAAAGTTTAACCTGAGAGAGAGAGAGACCGAACGACGAGAATCGGCGGTGAAATTTTCGCTCACATTATGATCCCCTGTGATCCCGCTTTCGAGCCAGTGGCAAGTGACCGGGCGTAAAGGCGCGAGTGAAATAAGCGTGGAACAGCCGGAGACAGACGGGAGAAGGTGAAGTGTAGAAGAGGGGAGTGGTAGCAATCGATCGGAAGGCTTTTCCCCCACAGCCAACGTTACGCACCCTCGTTCGCGTTCGGTTAGCGGAATTTCGGGCAAGTAAACGGATTCTTTCCTTCAATTTACGAACCTGCTTTGGTTCATGACGTCGGAAACACAGACCATGTCGAGAAGATTGCGAAAATATTGTGTAATAATAAGACGCTAGAAGGATGCAGTTAGTTGATAAAACCCGACAACCCATATAGCCAGCAGTGTGTCGTCGTTGGTAACATTGGCTGTGTAACATGAAGCAGTTCGAAGACAGCAAAACAATTTACTTCGAATGTTGCGTAAGTTTTTATAATCAATAATTCTCTCTCTCCTTTTTTGAAACTTTAATTTGGTGTTTATGATAGTGTTTACAGCGTTTGGAGACGTAATTTTCATGTTAGAATTATGTATTGCCTCGCCTTTTAGTCGCGGCAACCTCCCTCTCGAACACGTATGTCTGCGAACATGCTTGCACGCTTGCGCACGCACACAAACGGGTATGCACTCGCGCGCGCGCACACACACATGCGAACACCTTGTTTTTACGAATCTGTCCTCACAAGACAAGTAATGCAGTCGAGACAATTGGCATTCAGTTCTCTATAATGCACATGCATGGACACAGAAAGCACACATGCAAAACTAAACTCCGTGCTTACCTTTTGTTGATGTCTTTCGGTGCGTCTTTATTCTGATATCTGGCAGAGAGGGGGTGGGGAGAGAGAGAGGAGATGGGCGTGTGAATATGCTTGTGAAAGAGGACTCAGTGTCCGATTTCTTCGTGGGCAAAACCGAGCTGTCGTTGTCTTTTGTTCTTGATTTATGCCCGGTTTGTTGTCACTACTTCCTGCTCCTTTGTGTACCACTTCATCAGAACAACAATGCACTTTACCCTGATTTATGTCCCCCGTGCCCTTGTGCTTTTCTTTCCTTAAGACGCTGGGTCGTAAAGAATGGAACGATAATGACAGGGGAGGTACTCGGACACCCGTCCTGTGCAGTTCCCATGACGAGGCAGTACTGTATACTTTAATCCAAACGAGCTATGAATAAATAACAACACCCCTCGCTTTCCTGTCTGTGCGCAACAGAAAGCTCGAGTCTTCTGTGGAGATACTGTAATGCGATAGTTTCGTTGATCAACGTTCTTTTCATTCTTTCTCCCCCATCTCTGCCCTTTCGAATTTCCCACCCCTCTTGCTAAATTCTATTGTGTATTTTGAGTTGGCCTCGCCGTGTTCTTTGTTACTTCTTTTTTCTTAAATATTCCATTTCCTTCCATTTCTTTCTAGAGTATTCATTTGTGGTTTACTGTCATTTATTTCATCCAGAGACCTCCTCCCTCCACCGGAAATCATTGTATACATATACTCTTCCATCTATCATACACCGTTTTCTTACTCTTCATTCTCTATCGTCATATGCTTCTTATGTGTGCTTGCTTATGTGTGCTTATATATATATATATCTTCCCTTTTCTCCTTTTCCTTCTCTTGGTGTTCGCTAAGCCAAACTTTACGAGAAGTTACTACACGACAAGATTTCGGTCACCTGTCTTTTCCAAAGCTACTGTCCGATGGTGGTGGTTATTTAGAGGGACAGTGCTTCCACCTCGCGGTGATTTCGCGCTATGGGCGGGGGGGGGGAAATGGGGTCCTATTACTAACCTATGCACTGAAAGAACCACCAGACTGATACCTGCAGTAAGATGGCCAGTGCGGACAAGGTTAGGGGAGATGGCCGAATGGAGTTTGCACAATGTTTAACTCCAGAAATGATCTTTGGCCACGTCTGCTAGTCTGGGGGGGGGGGGGCTGGGGTCCTATTGCTAAGATATGAAGGAACCACCAGACTGACAGCTGCAGTAAGATGGCCAGTGCGGTGAGACAGTTTAATGTGCGGGGAGATTGTCAAATGGAGTCTGCACAAGGTTTAACTTCAATAAATAATCATTGGCCACACCTGGATTCGAATAAGCAACCTTCGACATGCTATACCCCAGGTCCCCGCCGTACTAGGGTCGACGAGCAAACTAGCTTTATTGTTAGAAAGAGATAACGGCGTTCCGTCTTACGGCAGAGTTCTGCGTAACGCGTGGCCACCGATATCTGTCTTGGCGGTAGCAGACCGCCGACACGACAAAAGAAGTCAACAGCTGCGCCAACCTGGTGGCATTGAGGCCTCTCGCACCTTGATGAATCGGAGGACGGCACTTGAAAGGTCCATGGGAAAGGTAAACAGACAAACCCTTGGCAGGTTTGCGCCAGGGTAGGATGCGTCGTAACAGCGCATGTCATTTGTGATTAGGCTTTCCAGGGTACCACTCCATATCTCCACGGCGGTCCCGCTGGGGAACTGCTGGGGACACTTCATAAAGCGTGTTCAAATTCACCGTGAGATCATCTGGCCGCAGGCCTCGCCTTTCATGCCTCGGTAACAACAGCCAAAGAAAGTGTATTATTGTCGACTTGTAAAAAGACTATGTTGTCAGTTTCTGTTTAAGGTTTTGAATGGTTGTCAGATTCCACCTTCCACTTTCCTTTGTAAACGCAAAAGCTTTTTGTTGTTGTTGTTGTTGTGCCAATGACCGTCATGCGTACGTCATATTGCAGAACCTTGGTCATATATTTATTAGTCCAGTGATCGTCATTGATCACTCGCACTGAACAGTTAAACAGCCACCCCCACCCTCGTTTCAGGCGTAACTGTCACGCGTGGTTGTTATTAATATAGAAGGTTTAAGGGTTCGGATCCGTGTCCGGTACCCCTACTCTCTCTGTATGTAGCCCCTGTTTACCCGTCGTTGGTTATCTCCGGGCTGTCTTGTTCCCTTCTTCCCGTTCGCAAGCGTCCTTCACCATCCTGTCCTTTTCTTCCCGTTACGATAGAAATTTCGATACTAATTTTTTTTAAATAACAACCAGGTGGCCCCCCTGTCATACATCTGAGTTCGTTTATGCTACGTGTTCGTAAGTTAGATACTTCTTCGTGTCCTGTGCTTAATTATATAATAACACGACAGCTTCGCCTGGCCGTTGGGCAGAAGTGGTCAGCTTCCGTGCAATGGCCCACAGGCCCAGCCAGATGTCACGTAGGATGAACACAGGCTTGCTGTTCCGCTGTCTTGACACCGGTCAGTGTCCTTAGGCCACGGGGCGGGCGTTGTCTAAGGTAGTTCATTACGTCCTTCATTAAACAATCCAGACATTGTGACAATTCATTACGTTCCTCATACACAATCATTACATTCGTTGCGCACCTCATTAGATTCCTCCCAGGGCTATATCGCCTGGAGTGCCGCCTCCCTCCACCCCATTCTTTGTTTTAAAGCTGCTGGGAGAGCTGCTGGTGAAGTGTTTCATCTGATATGTAATAACAGATGGACTGCAAACGAGGTTACTTTTCACAAACTTGGTCTTTGGTGAAAACTTTTCACCTTGCTGCTTTTCTCATTAATAGCCCAAAATCTGTACTAAGCCAGGCTGAACCAGACTGCAGGGGTGGATCATGGTTCCCTGGGGTGGGAGGGGGCAAGGCGGCACTAAGGACTGGTCGAATGTAACTTGAAAAAAGAGGTATAATAACCAGAGTGTAGAGAACTGAATCACAGATGTAACTAAGCTTGTTGTATTACACAGAAGTTTTAAAAATATACACAGATTGATCCAAGGCAGTCTCTGGGGAATCGTTACTCAACAGTAGAAGGTGCTGAAATGAATAGCTTAACACTATACTGACGGGAAACAACTCAGCAGGATGGTGGGAAAAGACTGCACGTCTGAACTCGTGGTGACTGTCAGCTGACGGATTGCGTCACAGAGTGTGCTAATCTCTCCCCCCCCCAACCCCTCTCCATCCTTTAGTCATCATTTTATCATTGAAAACTTATCAGTTTGTGGGGGGGGGGGCGGCGCACGTGCGTTTTTGTGTGTGTAAGCAGAGAATGTGTCCCGCCTGACCTTGAATGTGGCACGGACACTGGAATTTTTTTCACTGTGGGGAAAAATGGCAAACCGATTATTTGAATATTCTTGCGCTTCTTTCTGCTATCAGCTCTCTCCCTCGCTCTTTTAGACATGCACACGCACGCACCAGTGAATTTTGCCACGTGACGTACAAGGAAAGCACATTAGGTGTGTTTGATCTTCTCAAACTAACATGTTGTCGATTCCGAAAGTAGCCCCCCCCCCCTCTCTTCCCAACACACACACACACACATTTCGATCGCTCCTGAATATGAATCATTCCCTGGTCAAGAGAAAGCAATTTCAGGAGAAAGTTGGCTGCTGCTTCTTTTTTACTTTCTTTTTCTTTTAGTGGTGGAAGAAAAACGAGTTGGTTATAGTGTAATCGCTTTTTGAAGGTTATTTACATCTTACATCCGTGACAACAGACTGCAAATGTACGTGCTTTGCGCGTTTGTGTGTGTGTGTGTGAGAGAGAGAGAGAGAGAGAGAATATAGCAGTGAGAGGATAAAGGACATCACGTCTGTCTCTTGCTCTCAATGTTACTTTGATTTTATTTAAATTGGGTGCGGGCTTAAGAGCCACCAACATACGCTCATTCATATACACACTTATTTGATAAAACATTGCTTTGAAGATGTCTTCTTTCCTTGCTCACCTTCACACCTTGCCGCTTTGAACCGAATTTTTTTTTTCGTCGCCCCTGCACAGAGTGCGGTGGCCGGAAGGCACTCACAGCATGCCCATTTCCATACAGGTGGCGATAATGACGGATAACAGGCTGTTGACATGTTCTACTTATTTCACGGGTGCGCTGTGCGGGTGGGGCCCGAAGGCGGAGCGAAGTCGCCGGTTGTCTTGTCATCACGCGCCGACACGAGCGCGCAGGACAGGTGCTAGCAGCACAAAGAAGTAATGACTGGGCGAGCTGTCACGGACAAGGTGCTGCTACCGTCTTAACGTTTAATGGTCTTCGTGTAAAATGATCATCGAAGGTTCCTGGTGGCTCGGGTCGGTTGAGGGGGGGGAGGCTGGATAGCTCTGCAGGTAGAGCCGCAGATTAGCGTGTGAATGTGTACTGGTTCGAATCCAGGAATGGTCAACGATTATTTCCTGGAGTTAGTGTGCAGACACCATTCGGCCATTCCCCCTAACGCTGAACTGCCTCTTCGCACGGGCGGTACTTCTGCAGGTGTCCGTCTGGTAGTTGTTTCAGCTTAGCAATAGGACCCCATCTCCCGGTAGTGCGAAGACAGGTGTAACCACTGTTCCCACTAAATTATCTTACAACCTTCCTGATACCCCTGCGACGTGAACCAGTGATGTATCAGGTACTTTCGGTGTCCACAAACAGAGAAAGCACTCTTTGTGGAAGTAAGGGGTGGGATTATATAGATGGAGCACGCACTAAAAGTGTGCCAAAACAGGGGAAAACAGCAGTTAAACGAGCATTTCGAAAGTTTTCAAAACCAGGAAAATACAGCGTGCAAGCAGCAAAACTAGTAGTGTTTCTCAATCAAACTGCAATAGATGTGAACGTCTAGGTACCATTTTAAATATTACGTCTTACATTTCTTTGTATAGTGTCAAGCGCAATGAGCACGCCCTTTTATTAGCTTGATTCTGCGCTATACAAGACTTAAACAATAGTCAATAAATTATCTCCCCTCTTCTTCACAAGCTGTGCAGCTAATGCTTATAAACCAACTTTGACAGTAGAGTCATGAAGAGAACAAACATTGTACTCGTATGACTTGCAAGAACGCAGGGAAGAAGGATGAAGGTGGCTGGGAATTCAAACCTTGGCTTCGATATTACAAAGCTGTGGCAAAGGCAAGACTCCAGGGCTTAGTAACAGGGGCAGGAGGGAGGACGGACCAGCGATAGCTCTTGTGACGCGATGGAAAATTTCATCGGGTCGGTCTGAAGCAGCGATTTCTTTCTGCATGCAGATGCAGCCTAGTGTTTACAAAAATAGACGAGTAACGTCTGGAGTTTAGGCTCAATTAAATCGGCTCATGCAGTCTTGCCGTCTTTTATGATGTCGTCGAGTTCTTACCTTGAGGAACTCGCATTAAAACAAGATCACGTTTGTGCGACGCCATGCGTTTGGGGAAAAGTCTACACAGAATGCAGCATCGTCTCCTTACCTTTCTTTACCTTGTCTGTGATTTAAAAAAAAGGTCCAATGATAGTGATGTGTTTAGTTTCTTCCCCCTCGTCGTCGTCATAATATCGTCGTCATCATCCTTCTCCTCATCATCTTCTTTCTTCCGCCTCCTTTTCTTCATTTTCCTCCTTTTCTTCCCCACAGTCATCCTCGTGAAAGTTCTGCACCTATATCCGTTTTCCAGGAATGATTCTTCAACGTCACACGCAGTTCTCATGGCAACACTGAATCAGGAAATGAAAGTCCCCGAAGTCTTTCTCCGTTCATCTTTCTTGTCACTGTTTTATGATGTTACTTTCAGATACACTGTGTGCCGAGCTTTGACGGTGACAGAAGGAGCGTTCTTGATCGATCTCAAAATGCCAGCAGGACTTTGCGTTTTCAGGTCAGCTTACACGCGCTCGCGTTGTCCTGTCTCTACGTCTGACAAAGGATTCTCGGGAGCGGTTTCGTGGTGAATTGTAACCGATAATCTTCTCATTCCCATCCCCTGCTGTTCCAGTCAAGAGCTAGAATTTTTCTCTAATAAATCACTCGACTGAAATTTCTGGTTAAGTGTTGGTTGTCGTGATTGCCGAGGGGCCTGTGCAGCAGCTGGCATCGTCTGTGTTCGATCTCTGGGCTGTCTTCTTTTCTTGCTTTGATGTGATATAGCGAGTCGGTCTCGGCTGTGCAAGATGTAGCCAGTGCCATGAGGTTACGATGTTACGACTTGTGCGAGCTGTTTAAAATTTTGCTCTAGATCTTTCCGCAGGCTATTTTTCTTCAGTAAATCAGCTGGTTGAAATTCGAGGAAAGATGTCCCGTCACCGTCTCACCGAGTACCCGAAATGTCTCGCGATGGATGCCTTCGATCCGTTGGCTGACAGGCCAGCTTCTTTGATGTGAGGCGGTGAAGCGGATTCCGCGTAGCCTTTGAGGAAATGCCACTTTTACTGTCACGTGCCCGAGAGTCTGTTTTTCCTCTCTCTCTCTCTCTCGCTCTCTTTCCCCGTGTTTTCTCATATGTTGGTAATGTATTAAAAGATGCACTCCCATACACATGCAAAGATGTGCATACATACACTCACATGCACGTGCACCTACGCATGCAGGCAAGCACATGCGGTGCGTGCGCACGCACACATGCAGGCATGAGTTTGTGGAGAGACACATGCATGCACATACGTGCACGTGTACGCGCACGCACTTGCGAAAACGTGCCCACATATGCATGTATACACAGGCACGCACGCGTGCATACGCACACTCCCACACATGCACAAGCACAGTTTCTTACAGATGCGCATATTAATATTCATGGCATCAAATATTTGATTTTTTCTGTAGTACCAGGTGATCGTGTTATAATAAAAACTGACTTTTAAAAGATTATAACACTATAAATAAGTGGCTGTTGACGTACATTTACGGTCAGTGTTAACAGTGTCTTCTCCCCTCATAATTTCCTTTATCGTGCTGCTCTTTCGGGCTTCCTGCCGAGACTTACCCCCCCCCCCCCCCCCCGTGCATACTTCTTGGTGTTAGCCATGCTAGAGCACTTGCTTCCGTGCGTACTTAAGTAAGCGAGAGATCAAAGAAAACAACGTTTATTAGCAGGAACCTAAGTTTATATATGTATTATGTTTTACGCTGGGTCTTTTGTGCCGCCGTGTAGCAAATAAACGTAATGAAACAAAAAAATAACAGTAATGTTGTGCATAGGGCTGTTAAGAAATTCAATGAGAAAAAAAGCAGCGAAACAGGCAGTCCATATATCACTGGTGGTTGAAGAAAATGACACAAATATCAGACAAGGAATTTACCCGCTCAGTTACTCAATTAGCCGTTGAAAACCACGACTGTTGCGACACTACGCTGTTCGGGTGTGTTCAATGTATAAGGTAGATTGCTGCAACGTGCTTGTATAAATCGTTATGTAAAACTTGTCGTAATTGTTTGGCTTTTAGCAAGGTGGGTTTTTAGAAAAAATCTTTATTAACCGACATGTTTTTCGCTATGTAACATGGTGCAAGAATGAAGACACGGAGAGCAGAAAGCTTTTTAGAGTGGTCGTCCTTGGACTCATGTAGTTAATAGTGCCAGGGCTTAGCAAGTTCGGCCTTCAGGATATATACAAGATACTCTTTCCCGTCACCACTAATTCCTTTTCTCGGCTGCTTTGTTAGGACAGTTACGACCATCACCCAACTATTCACTTTAGCCACTATTCATTTGCCGTGTTCCCGATGCACAGATAAAATCCATAGCTAAGTGACAGTTTTATTTACTACGACAGTTTTTCTTCAGAGCGTTGCTACCCTCGGAGCGAAATTGAAAAACGACAACAAAAAAGTATTACTACAAAGATATGAGAGAGAGCGTTCAGTTCGCGTAGTTGTCTCCTCGAGGTATTTTAGAAGCAGGTGCTAGTGACAGTTACAGGCTTCTCAGCCATAATCTGCCATCTTGTTTGGTTGGCAGTATCCATACTCAAGCAATACCGACGGACGCGGGCTGCAGTTAGAGTCGCGTTTTATGGAGATATCTCCTTGAATCGCTGCGGCACTCGTGAAGGTTGTGGCGCCTCGTGTCCGATTGCATGCACAGCGCTCACCTCGCGCACCGTATCATGATAGGGAGGAAAGATTCACAACACAAAGCCATCGCTTGGATGGCAGAGCTCGCGGATTTTTGATACCCTGATGGAAACTGACCCTTGGCTGCAGAATAAACTTGTTGTCATGTCTTCTACCTTTCGTGACAGTAAAACGACCGCTGAGCTCTGACCGTGGATGGCAGAAGGGTCGTTGGTTGGCAATGACGAATACAGTCCCTACAGCTTACGAAAACCATTTCACAAATCTGTGGTGGAAATATTTGTAGGTGTGGAGGTCGTTTTAAGTAGTTGCGAAATCCCAAATCTTACCAAGAACAGCTCAAGCTTGTGTGTTTTAAGTATTTGTTTGGGTGGTGGTTGGTTTAAATAGGGTTTATTGAATTTACGTAGTAACCAGAGTGCAGTGAATATATTTGAAAATTCTACTTTTAATTCTATAACCAAATGTAGTGTATGCTTTAGTTTATGTGGACAACAGATGTGGGCAGTGCACCTTGATTTTATTCTCCAGAGAGAAAAACCAATATCGAAAAATAAAATCGAAAGAAGTTCAGAGGGACTAGACGTAGAGATGTGGACGAGAGGGTTGGATACACTTAGTACAGTTATTAGTTTTAATTATATACGAGCACGCGCACGCACGCAGGCACAAGCTTATGCTCCTATGTTTCCAGAAATGCATATATACGTCTGTGCATCTATAGATGAACGCATGCATAATCCTCATACTCACACATTTCTTGGATACACACACACACACACAAGCGCGCGCGCGCGGTTTATTTCTATATGTGTGTGTGTGTGCTAAATATTTACGCACGCTGGACAGCTGTGTACTAAATGTGGGCGTTTGAATTGGGGATGGGACAGGAAAAGCTTAGATATTACATCTCTCCTACATGTCTCCTGCTTTTCTTCTTCTCTTCTTTTGTCCTCTTCTCGACCCCCTTTTTTTCCCTTCTGTCCGTACCCACTCGCTTTCCTTGAAAGTTGGTAAACCAGCGTGATAAGGAAGTATTCACAACAAAATGGTCTGTAATCGACAAGCAGAGAGGAATGACAGGTCAGCCTGCAGCTGGTAGTGAGGCGAAACCCGATTTCTTCCATGCAGAAAAGAAAGATCAGCTTCGACCTTAACAGCAGATTGAGGTGTCAGAGGTTTTGTGTTCGCACTAAAAACCGTCTTGAGTGAAAACCATGTTGCAGCGCCCTCTGGTGGGCTGGGCTGCATGTATCAGGTGCAGCGCGGAGCAGATAAATTGTTTCAACATCCACACCCACTTTACTAGGCCATTTCTTGTCCCTTGGAGTGTGGCTCAAGCACTAAGGTTGAGCGCTGTAGGGGTGTGTGTGTTGGGGTGGGGGTGGGGGGCCAAAGGCTGCATTTGCCCAAGAGAATGCGAGAATGCCATGAAGCATCGCAAAGAAACAAAAATAAACATTTTCAACAATCTTGTCTTTAACATTTTACGAGAAACAAAATTTTATTGTGGGGTTTTTTAAGGCTTTTGTGGTTTGTTCATGTCCCATTTTGTTCGTACGTTGACAGGTAAGCATTTGTTTGCAGATTAACTGGTATTCGTGAAATCTACTAAATATGGGAGCCAGCGATCGGTCTACGAGTTCAGATCATCGGCCGACAGTTGCAGACGACCCACTAACTAATAATTATTGATATCATCGGTTGATGTCACATTGCATGTTGGGTAGTTAGCAGTTGCGAGCGAACGATTGTGAAATTAATTAGTGCTAATTGAGCCCACCAAATTACCCGATGTACCCTCGCTACCACCAGATTACCCGATGTACCCTTGGTATCCAGCTTCCGATAACTTCTTCATAAAGAAGACTCCAAAGGTTCGTGTCGGAAAGAAACTCTGGCGGAGATGTCGTCTGTTACCGAGGCCGTTACGATACCCTCGCCCTTCGCCCACAGATTATGCGTTATCTTATGGTTACACGGTTGTACATCATTATCGTGCTTCCACGCCCATCGTGCGCCCAGCTGTGGGTAGTTGGCCGCGCTGTCCGATCAAAGGAAGTTCAAGTCCATAATTATCTTATTTGTGCAGAAGTTACCGATATCGTGCCGTGCACCGAATTTAAACCAGCGCCTTTTAATAGAAACTGGTCTCGTCTCCTCGTCTCTCCTTTTACCGGCCGCAAGACGGGCTGGCGAGTTCATCACCAGTGCACTAAGCTGCGTTTATGTCAAACGAAATTTATTACTGCGCCGGGCCGACTGGCAAAATATTAATCCTGCAATAAATATTAGTTTATTTAGTCGTCTCTCCCCTTTGCAGTATTAACTGCCTTACGCCGCTGCCCGCTAGTGCACCTGACGGAGAAACGAGCGGCTTGAATGGTGTGCGCATGCGCGCGATTGTAACTATTCCGCTTTATAAGGGCTTTTCGCTCGGCGTTGTTTGCTTGTATGCGCCGTTGCCGGGGCGCCCAGTGGAAGACGGGCTTACCCGTCGCCTTGACGGCGGGTGTTTCTTGGTGCGTGATGGCGGCGGCTACACTGCCTTGGCGATTTAGCGCGAAAAATTTCATGTTTTTGTTTTCCAGAAGCAGCGGCTTCGGTGTTAGCTAAACACGCACGGGAAAAAATAATGTAAAAAGTACAATTTGGGAGGGGCGCTTATTTCCTGTTGTAATAATATACTTCCGCCTGTCTACCTTCGTGATATATATATATATGTATCCTGCAATACGTCATTTGTGAATAATGGTTTTAGTCAGGGCGAGAGAATGACCTATTCAAAGACGACCTGTTGGCATTATCACTGTGATTGCTTACAGGTGATTCCGCCACGTCACAAAGGCATCACAAAAATCTGTTTAGGTTATACTGTGTCACTCACCTTTGCGTGTCCTTATAATCCATGCAGCTCTCTTGCATTGTATTATACTGTCCATAGTAAAACGCAAGGTGTTTTCTTCATTTAAATTAATGAGATCGTTATACACACCTCTAGTTCCAGATGTAAGCTTTCTTTCAGCGCTTTCTCTTTTATTTTGCTGCAGTCGTAGCAGTCGAGGATATTTTTTTTGTTGGGGGGGGGGGGGAACGGGGGATATTTCAAACCGGTGATTATAAAAGCAGACTAGCTGGGGTTGTGGGCGGGGTTACACTCGCTGTAACCCAACCCGTTAGTCTCAGATATCAAAGAGAATCGCCGAAGCGGCAAACTTTGCGTGGTAAGGTAACGCAGTCGGCTGCCGCGTGACCCTAATGTGTTCTCACCTCCTAAAAGCGGCGAGCTGGCGTACGCCATACAAGCGTAACTCTTCCGGTTGGTTTTGTGGGACCTCGAAAAGGAAGAGGCAATGAAACAGCGGCAGAAAACGGACAGTAATGGTTTTCTTGTTATTACTGCTGTGGCTGTTTTTGCTGCACGTATTGATTTCTGGATATGGAAAGGCAGCCTGACCTTTGGGTTGCAAATTAAAGGTACTGAACTGAACCTTATTCTTGTAGAAGTGCATTCTGTACAGACTTGATTAACCTGTTCTTTCGTTGCTAGAGACCTAGATGACAGTTCTGTGTGTCTTTCTCGCGAATCCCATTCACGCAGTGCCTGCGTGGTGGAGGCGTTCTGAGCGACCCCGAACAGAGGGAAAGCGGATGCCCGAGTGGTTAGAGCGCTGGCCTCCGAATCCGAAGGCGGTGGTTCGATGCTCGTGCGCCGGTCCACATTTCTCTCCCAGTTGACTCAGCTGGGAATGGCTACCTGACGATGCTGGCCCGCAGAAAAGTGTGGGTCTCAATACACCCCCAGTCCCCTACGACCTAGCAAAGTCACAGGACAACCTCTGCCTTTACCTTACTGAAAACCTTGCTTCCGCTCCCATTTTGCATAGTGTTTATTCAAAATACACGTACTGTGCCACGTTCATAACGTGAATCGCACTATACAGAACTGCACGCATGTCCTTATCCCCAGTAGTTCGATGCTTCTTAACCAATACAGGCGGAATTGCGTCACCACCACCACCACCCCCCCAAAAAAAAAAGAACCCCACACCATCGCCACTCTCACCTTGTTCTCTGAGTGTTCGTGACATGCGCTCTGTCTTTTGGCGAGATCTACAAGTTTCAAAACCCATCCCTTTTTCCCCTTAGACAATGAATCATTTTGCTGTTTGCGCATGCACTGTGGGATTATTTTCCCCACACTCTTGTTTTCCGTTGCACAGGTGCGTTTAACCCTCTCTTCTGTACATAAAGGTTGTCCCAAATGTAATTGGCAAACAATGGGCTAAGGGTTGTTAATCCTTGGAAAAGAAGGAGGTACAAGCACTCATCTGCACGTATTCCAGCCTAGGCCCAGAGGTTTCCTGTCAGTATTCGGCGCACAGCGTTTAGCGACTGCTGTTAGTAGACTGGTTAACCCTTTAACAATCATTCTGCACCCCGTGGTCGCGACACCATTGTCCTTGGCTCTTTGGCGTCTCGCAGATAAACGGGCGAGTTAATCGGGAGGGACACCGCAATTTTCTTTCCGAGTCGTAGTTCCCGGTTGCAAAGAATTCTTCCACAGGGGACCGACTGTCAGGCTAGCGACCTGTCCAGCCACGCAAGCGTGAGTGGCAGCCCAATCGTCCGTGCTCTGAGGTTATGCAACCAGGGACAGGGCGCTGTGGGACGCACGAGGTCTGGGGACTTGCGTGTGCACGTGCGCGTGGGTTTATTTTTTCGGTGACTGCCAGAGTCGCGTGGCGTGCTCCTCCGTGCATGGATCCCTGGGCGAACGTTGACGACAGATGAGGTCTGTGATGCTGATGGCGTGACGATGTGCATCGGCGTCGTGGGGACGGTGAATGCCGTTTGGGAAATGTAGCTGTTTGCTGCAATGGATAGATACTTTGATATTATTAGAATATTATTGTTGGTTATTCCTGTCTTGCACAGTTCAACACTGTAAAGAAACTACTCTAACCGTTCGAAGGGAAAACTGGATTATTATATTCCGCAAAAACTGGACAAAGTTTGTGCGACGCTTATTTTTCGCTGCGGTCTCCTCGAGAAATTCTAGAAGACTCGGTCGAAACTGGATGAAATCTTTGTTCCAGACAGTTGGGATCTGCAACGTTTCGTCCGACTAATCCTTCAAAAGGTGTGATGTCGGCGTTACCGATAAGACGTTGGTGACAACAGGTAAAGGGCACAGGTGATGCAGGCTGCTTCTTTTGTCGCCTTAAATAGGGAAGTCCTATAGCAGTTTAGCTCGTAACGACGTGGACATGACGATGCAGTCGGAGCTTGCGCGCAGGCTGATGAATACTTGTTGAAACACATCCTCGCCTGTCCTTTTTCTTATGTTTCGCGCCGAGTTTGCACTTGCCCGATGCGAAGAGCTTTCATTGCAACTTCCTTGTTTGCCTTGCCGTGTCGCCATTTTTTGGACTCGCTCGGTTTTGGACTCCCGAGAGTTCTCGAGGGTTGACTGCAGTTGCTTCAAACATAAATGAATTCCGTGGAGGGTCAACAAGGGAAGGGTGTGAATGGGCCTGGGGCGGAAGAGGGCGCTCAGGATGAGTTGAGAAAGGAATATGTTAAAAACAGGTGGAGAGAGGGCATGTGTGACTGGGTCTAGTTATAATAATAATTTTTTGGGGGGGTGGGGGATGTCAGCTGCAGAACTCAGGAGAATGCACTCGTTGCGATTGCTGTTCTTCTTTCGCGCTTCACACACACTAAACCCCATCAACGGTGTGCACGTCTGTAGATCTGACTCCGCAAACTGAGTGGGGATAAAACGGCAAGTATAGTGACGTCACCTATATTCCCTTGACCGTAGGGCTGAAGTCTCTGGAAGTCACCTGTGCAAATTTGTATGTGCAGTCGCTCATCGAACCGCTGAAGACGGCCCCAAACGGAGCTGTCGCAATCCGTTGTGAGTCTACATAGCCAGCATAGTCGTGTTTGCTCCAAGAAAAAGCTGATATGCTGCAAATGCGTATGTGTCTATACATATATATAAATTCTGCTAATACATGGGATCTATTTTTGTCTTGATAAGTATCTCGTTCGGTTCAGTATAAGATTGTGTGGCTTCCTATTCTCCCTGTCCGAATAGTTATCGCCTTTGACTTAACGTTTTAACGTTCGAGAGCGGGAAGGCAGGGGTTGGGTCTGGGAAACCCATTGATTAAAGTATTGATTGGATGCCACCGGTGTCAGTTTGATGGCGTTCAGAAACATTTGACGCATATAAACCGGCTTTTCTAGCACTCAAATCAATTCCGTAGCGCTTACTTCTCCCACGCACTGAAAAAAAGTAAATACAAGAAAAAATTCGCCTCGTTCGGCTGCGAAAGTCTGAAATTTATTTTTTGTTGGTCACAGAATGCACGCGGACGTCATTTTTCGTTGGGCCGTGCGTGTGTGTGTGTGTTGTTTACGTCACATTGTTTCAAGGCGGAAAGTTGGCAATAAACCCCAAACAAACAAAAAGCACTCGGGATGTGGAAACTCGATTATCAAATAATACGAGATAAGAATGCTCTCGTTCGCACGTGAACTTTTATGAAGCAGACTTGTAGCTGAGGATATGTCTGACTTTCGCTCTTGTTTTGGTGCAGGCATCCTGCAGAAGACGATGGGGCGAGCCAGGACAATGTAGACGTGCAGCATAAGCACAACTGCGGCCTTTCCCACAGTCAGGTAGGTAATGTTAGCTTACACTTGAAAGTTTGCACACATGCTAATAAGCGGCTGTCTGCAGTGGGGGATGGGCAAAATATAACGAGCAGGATAAATAATTTGGAACAGAGCTCCCATAATCTTTAGGGTTTTGCAAGATAGTGTGGTGAGTGGGGGGTGGAGGGTTATGTTAATTGTTGCAGCGGGGTCTGAAGAATAGGTCGCTTTGTAGAAGTGCAGCACTGAGGGTGCGAGTGGGTGGGGGTATATTTGTGAAAGAACCGAATCTGGGGAGACAGAGCCGGTATGGCTGATCGCGCGATACAAGGGTAAAAATTATAGAGGTTACGGCTGCGAATAAGAACGACGGCAAACAGCATATGAAACCTTCTGTGATCAGATGCATTGCGCACCTACGGCATTGAAAAGAATCGATCAAAATGTCACACGTGTCATCATATAGCTCGGAGGCGAAAATCCGGGACTGTATGCGTGATCCTATTCAAAGGAAAAGTTGGGGGGGGGGTATTTACAGGTGTTGAGTTTTTGGTTGGGAAGGGTGGTGAGTGTAGATCGAGAAATCCCCGGAAAGACACCATCTCTTCTGTTTTGCAAATGTCCGGCCCTGTCGCACTGTTCTCGTCCCCATAAGCGGGTCTTTAACTGCAGACGTACATGTGTGTGTGTGTGTGTACGTAGATGTTCACACGCATCTCCATAGAGATTGCTGTTGGCCAGTCACAGGCAGTCGGACACATCTGCAGATAGAGTACTCTCACACGCACACGCACACGCACACGCACGCGCACTCGCGCGCAACGAACAAATGACAGTGAAATCCTGTAAGTTAGTTTCAGTGTGTATATGTATTTTCTGCCTAGCCTGTAGGCAGACAGATTTGTCACGAAGCCTGGCGAGAAGGCGCGCACATTACGGCCTTGCAGTAAGTCCTTTGTGGAATGCGGCGACAGTGATCGAAAGCACGTTTCGATGACTCACGTTCAGCGCGCATGATCACACTTCGGGGACTCGAACGTGGCGTGGCCACGAGGACGCAAAGATGCCAGAGCTTAGGCAGGCAGGAGCAAAGGGGGCTTAGCGCAGTGCCCGCGCGCCTTGGTGTATACACAGCTAAGCTGATTAGAGATTCTAGTGTCAACACAGCAATCCTGGGCTGCACGCACGTGGTATCAGGCACGCAACTAACAGGTACAGGCAGAAAAAACTTCCACCACTTTTGGTTTGTTCTCTCTGCTTGTCGCTGTCCTGTTCACTCAATGACTTTTTCACTCACTCCCTCGCTTACACAGTAACTCGTTGGGTAGAAGCGTATATACGCTCGCATGCACGCGATCATCACATGTCTCCATCTTCGCGAGAGCGTGAGACGCTGACTGCTTCTCGGTTGAATGGCTCATCTATCCCGGTAGTGTCAGAGGAACTGTGACAGTTCAGGCAAAAGAGGTGATCAAGAACTTTTGGGGAAAAAACACAAATTCTTTGGCTTCTTATTCAGTTCGGTCACTTGTAAATCACGTCGGTTTCTCTGATTTTCTCATGAGTTTCTGGTCACGAGATTTCTTCCCCACCTCCTCCTCTCCTTTCCCCCTTCTCCCCACCCCTCTCCCACACACATAACTCGCCTCCTTTTGCTTTCACCGATGGATTGAGTAACGAAGGTGGTCGAGAGAATCTGGACTCTGTTTTAATGCACGTGATGCGGACGGAAAAGCTGCTTCGTTTTTGAGGCTGCCCATTCGTCTTCAGCGGATTTTCAGCCGCGTCTGTTCGCCTAGGGCGTGCTAAGGGGGAAAAACCTCGTTTAAATATTAGAGTTATCCCGAAAGCGTTCCTGATTTCACCGGAGTAGCCTGCTGGAGAGATTTAAGTCATACTGCTTGTGAACTCCTCCTCGCTGTTTTCATTGATTGATTGTATCGGGCAACATAGCGCGCATAGCAAGATGCATGTCCTAGTGTTTTTCAGGCATTGTAAATTGTTCTTTCGCGTGCAAAACTAAGTGGAAGCTCTCGTTTTTTTTTGCCCGTTTCTGTGCAGCTCCCATTCAGTTACAGGGTCAAAGGGCGTTTGCAGCAGTCTCTTCCTTTTTTTTTTCTTCTCCTCCTCCTCCTCCTCCTTCTGTCCTTTTGGTTCACACGCCACTGCCACCCCTCCATTCAATCAAAGTTTTCTCGTCCTCATCTGTTTCCTCATCAAATTTTAATGCAAAGCCCTCGGCATGCCTTTTGGTGTGGAAGCTACAGAGCGAGCCAAGAATTCGCGAGGCGATCGCTTCCTTGCAGTGCAGATGCCTTCTGTTTGAGATTACCAGGCCTGCAGACCCTCGTATGTATGGAGTGTTTAGATTTGTCTGCTTGCTCTCTTTCTGTCTCTTCTCTGTCTGCCTGTTTCCTCTCTCCCTCTTTCCTTCTTCTCTCTTAGGCTTTCGCAGTATCTCTCCACTCTCCTCCCTCTCTTGGTCCTCTCTCTCTCCTCTACTGGTTTGGAGACCCGCGTTGTTGCAAACTTGCTTGTATCGTTTTACATAAATTTTATACGAAGTGCATGTAAGCTCTGTTCACCTCTGTATACGGTTAAAGGCGTTTCTGAACTCCTGCCTGTAACAGTTTCAATTTTATGTGATCTTTGACGAGCATTTGATCATGTATGATTGGTTATGAAACGCCTTTAGTGATGAAAAGGATCTATAACACTCGTTTGTAACCGCGCATAATCTTTTTGCTACAGCTCTCTCCATAAAGCTGTGACTTGCGGCATAGACCCCAAGTATAACATAATATCATAATAGATTAGTAATAGAAACCGAAAAAGAAGATGAGGCTCGAGGGCCGGGATTTGTGTAAACCCTGCCATTGTGACCTGGAGCTATCGTATCGCTAGCTCCGAGGTTACCCAACGTCAGTCTACTATATCTGTAGCCTGCATTCGAACGCGGTGTGGCAAGTTTTAACCGGGTGGTGGTAGCTAAGTACTCTGACGGCGTTTCGTAATCATCTGTTGTTAATGACACTTCGCCTGCCGATCGGTCACGACTGCTGTTCTTGAGGAGGATCGGCGTTTGTTCACAGCGCATGTTCACAAGGCCCAGAGGATAGAGGCACCAGTCCGTATCCGTAGCCGCTACCGCTGCATCGTGAGCCACTCGCCGTCGCACGTGACCCAGTTGCATGTCACACGGCAGCAAAGCCCCAGGTATTGCCTATAAAAAGTTAAAATCGTCAGACGACGGGGCCTGGATAGCTCATTTGGGAGAGCTGTGGACTAGCAGATGGAGGTTGCTGGTTCGAATCCTAGTGTGGCCAAAGATTATTTCCTGGAGTTAAACATTGTGCAAACTCCATTCTGCCATCACCCCGCTCATTAAACTGCCTGTCCGCACTGGCCATCAGTCTGGTGGTTCTTTCAATGCATAGTTTAGTAATAGGACCCCATCCTCCCATAGTGCCAAATCACCGCGAGGTGGAAGCACTGTCCCTCTAAATAACCACCACCACCACCACCACCACCACCACGGGGTTCAGGGGGCCTGGTTAGCTCAGTTGGTAGAGCTAGGGAATAGCAGATGGAAGGTTGCTGGTTCGAATCCTAACCATCTTACTGCAGCAATCAGTCTGGTGGGTTTTTTCAGTGCATAGTTTAGTAATAGGACCTCATCTCCCGTAGTGCGAAATCACCGCGAGGTGGACGCACTGTTCCTCTAAATCACCATCACCACGACGCAAGAGATCGAGTACCCTGAGTCCGTATTTGTGTCAATACAAGTTTAGTCCCTGTTAACCCTCACTCAAGTTTGCATCAAAATGATAGGCATTGTGTTTGTCAAACCTAAGAGGATTTAATGGTAACGGTGCACCAACATTGCAAAATAGCAAACCAAGTGGACGACAGTTTTAATATGCTGAAATGAACGGAACCTGCCCGTAACAGGATCAACAGGCCTACGTGAACACTCCGCCTGCATCCCAGGTATCAGCGTCGGACTTGTTTTTTGTAGGCTTTTTTTCGCTTTGACTTACAATCTTCGGTTTTAAAAAAGTTAATGGACGATGGCCATAACTGCATGCTGTCCTCTGCTGCTGGCGACAACGCGCGCAAGACGATGTTAGCAGGTACCGTTCTGTTCGTGGCGAAGTAACGCGTTTTTCAGTTTCCAGTGTAGAAGAAATTGGCAGCCGCTTTGCGCGCGCCCCCTGGCGGCTGGATCGTTGCATCCTCGTAGACAGCGGGAGGAAACGATAAACATTGGTGTTTATCTGGGGGAAAAAGTATTCCGGAGCGCCATCTGCCTGTGGTGTGCAGGGTGCACGATTGTGGGCGGAGATCTGGCGGAGCAGAAGAGGGAACTTGGGTGAAGCCGAAGTGGGGGATGGGGGGCTGTGTTTAGAAGGGTGCGCATGCGCGTGAGCGGGAATGGGGGAGCACGATTCGGAGAACTGGGTTCGGGGCACGAGATGGCAATAGCAGCGCAGCAAATGAGGTGTGATGCGCTGCCTACAGCCCCTAAAGCTCCTTATAATTGGTTTCGAGCGACGGGAAATACAGTCAGGCTGCGTGACCTCTCCTGGAGGGCACCTTTTCCTACCTGACCGTACTGTCTGCCTGCCATGCCTTCCGCCTGTAGGATGGTTCCTGGATGTTGCGGGGTGGGTGGGAGCGGGGGCGACGGAGGAGGTTGTGGCAGATTTACAGGAGTCCGCGTGCGTGTTTTGCGCCCGCTGCTTACGTCATAAACAAAGACGTTGGGGCTGGCGAGAAACAGGAAGCAGACCCAACCCCCGGAAGCGCTTGCCGTGAGCGCTTGGCCGATGAACCTGCTGGGCGAAGTCTGCGTACGCAAGGAACGCGAGCGACGATAAGAGGCGACGTCTTCTGCATCTAGCGCATTAGATTTGGGAAGAGATGTGCATCGCCTGTTATCGTCGCTCGCGTTCCTTGCGTCTACTAACCTCGCCCCTTGGCGATCCTACGGACTTGGCTGGCAGTGCAAAATGGCGGAGCGAGATGCATGCAGCGTTTCGCCCCCTTTAACCCCCCCCCCACCACTACCACCACCACCACCACCTCTTCTGCCTAATCCGATTTGTCGGTGTACCGGTCTCTTTTTGCCTGATGGCGTCGCTGGCAGATGGCGTGGAACGCGCGCGTTATTTTAATGATGACGTCGGGCGTTGCGTTCACTGCACGGCGTGTTGACGGCCACTGCACAACGAGACGCACAATAAACCGCTCTGCGGACTTGGGTGCACGACCTCGGCGACGACTTCCACTTTGACAGTTGCAGGTTGGGAGCCTGGGGTCAGTTTTTTTTCTTCCCACATTTGTCAGCGGGAAGGGGGTCGCAAGAGCCCTGGCGTCCCTTTCTGGGCGCTTGTGTTCCTGAATAAAAACTCACTTCCGCTTATCTTGTTCTCAGGCTAGTCTGATTAGTAGCCTTAGTGCTGAGAAGACTTCAGATCTGCCTCCTCGCTCCCCCTCTATTGCAGTAATTTCTTACGGATTGTTACAGACGTCATAAACACACGGGCATTTGAACGAAGGGGGGAGGTTAACACTGACCCCAGAATCGATGGTGACATTTTGTAAGCTGCAAGGCTTCAGTTCTGTCCAGCAGGTGCTGTCGACAAGCTGGTGTGGGTCTTATTCATTCCTTTCTTGCGGCAGGTATCTTTACTTCCAGGTTACTCTACTGTCCTCTACCCGCCCTTTTCACCGTGACGTCCACATTGTCCTCTTTCCAGCCCATCTGCGCACGGAAACGCGCAAACAGAGAGAAAGAGTTGTGCAATAGCGCGACAGGACGGCACAGGACACGCGTGGACAGGACACACGGGTTCATCTCGCTTGGCGAGGGCGGCATACTGAGCGAGTTCGTGAACAAAGCATCGACAAACCCTTTGTCCAGTGAGGCAGTGGCGCCCTCATACCTGCCCACCCTCGCCCGAAGTGCGGACGCAAGCAGAGCTGGTAAACATAGATCGCTGACGGCAGTCTGTCCGTCTGCGGCCGCTACTGAACTCTTTGGACATCCACTGGCGTACGTAGGTCATCGGCAGTGCACCCTGTCGCCCTCCTCTTGTCAGCCTAAGACATGGCCGGGCTCCCTTCCTCACCTCCCACCCACCGTACCTCGTGCGTGGGTCATTAGGAAGAGACCTCTACCGTTTGCTCGCAGTGAGGCGTGAACCGATATCATTTGGACAAGCCATAGCTGCTGTGGTTCTGTATTGTACTTGCCCGTCTCGTTATTGCTTGTCGGGTGTCTGTCGCCCTGTGTTTTCAAGAAATCGTTAGACTGAATCGCATTGGATTAAATATCTTTTGCGCGCTCTCTCTCTCATATATTCTCGCGCACCCCATTTTTTTAGAGGGCTACGAGAAGGAAGAGATAGAAGGATGGCGATGTTGAGAGGGAAATGAGGATACCACTGTGTATTGAAGATTGCTAATAATTATGATGATGATGACAACGAAGACAAAGAAAAGCGGAAGGGTCAAAGGATCGAAGTGGGTTGCTTGTACTGTCGACCTGGAAGTGAACCTAAATTCAGCAAAACAAGAAGACCGGGGTCACAAACTTCTGTCCGTTACCAGTTCTCTTGGCGGCAGCGCTAGACGAGAGGGTCTCTATCGGAATCTCCCACACAGATATAAACCTGATCTCAAGCCACACCGTCAACAAAAAGCTCGCGGTTTGAATGTTTGCCTCAAACAACGCGTAGTCCTATCATCTGCTCAGCGGCGGGATTGCCTTCCGATATGTGCGTCTCCGGCTTGAAGTTGCTCAGCAGATTTTCTATCGGGTTCTTGGATGTGATATCACTGATGTCCTCGCAAACATCTTTTCTACGCCTGTTGGATTGTGCGACTTTTGCCTCGACTGTTGAACTGCAACTGTCGTCAGGAAAACCCTTAGCTGATGTCCTCGGCAAGACCGTCAGATACTGGTGAGAATGGTTGTCCCCTTGTCTTTTCCAGCTGGACTTGTTAAAAGCGCCAATCATTTTCCACCACCCTACCCCAGCCAAGCCCCAGCTATCATCTTGAAGACAGTTTACAAGCTGTCCATAGATATCAAACGGATACGCTACAGGTAACTTCCATTTGGGAAAGCCCTGTCAGCAAGGATTTCCTCTTGACACTGGCGTTCGTCCTCTTGTTCTCTGTCCTGTTCGCATTGGAAGGTGGGGCGGTCCCATCTTCACATGCTCTTATGACAAGGTTGTTGTCGTTAGGAATACTCCTCTCCTGGCGTAACAAAGCAGCTGCTGTCATTGAACGTTAAAGGTCAGTACTCACTCCCTATCCGTGCCTGCGACACAATCATCAGCATGGAGAACTGACTGCGCGAAACTGTGCGAATCTTCCTGCTGGTTGGCGGCAATTACTTGTCCGTTGGTGGTTAGAGTGTCGGCTGGCGGGTAGGTGTAGACGTTTATGTGATATCGGTGACGGACAGCTGTTGGGGGTGGGCAGGCTGAGGTGGTCGTGACGCGTGATGTCACTAGCCCGCTATCAATTTAACAACCACCCCCACTGTCACAGCCGTCACGTTTCCTCCACCCACTGTCCCCGGAAGCCTTCGCAATGACTACTTGAACGAACAGCAGCTGCCCTTTCTACAACACCCTATTGTCCGAGGCTAAGCAGTGTACCTTTGTGGCGATACGCGGCCAGCCATCTCTACCTGTCTGTTACCTCGGGTTCGGGGGTAAATGGTTGAGACTTGAGGTCACTTTCCTCTAAAAGGCTTCTATTGCAACTAGAGTTAGCACAGACCTTCAGGTACGTGTATGTTGACAATTCTACTGGCGAAGACCAGCCTTTATGGACTTTCACTTGCCTAGCTCATCTTCAGCTCGTATTTCGTTTGTTAAGTTTTCCGAAACCGTGAATACGCGTTACCTCGAGATTTATACCCGCGCGTGATGACGACAGTGTGCACGCATTCATTTTCGTCATTGTTACAGCGTCGTCATAAGGATAGCGCAGGCCTTACCTCGAGCCATTCCAATAATTAGCTGTTGACGATGCAAACACACAAAAGGCAGATGTCGGGCGCTTTTCAGCTGATAGTAGGCTGATACTGTTTTGTGCAGCCGGTGTGATGTTTGCGCATCGGATCAGGCTCGAGAACCGTTATCTATAATTATCGTTGATCGCAGTGTTCTTTTGCCCTGTTTTCCCTTTTAGATAGTTTCTCTCTCTCTCTCTCTCTCTCTGCGCTTTTTAAAAATGATAAGCAGAGTCATTATTACTAATTTTCGAAGAAAGATGCCGGTAGAAAAGTTGGGAGGACTAAAATGTGGGTGAGCGAGAGGATCTTTTGTTGCCAGAACCTATCAGTCAGTGTTTGGTTGTATTCTTCTAACGTCCTGGTGCATTACTTTGACAGAGAGCCTTACATGGGCGTTGTGCGTGCGGTGGTGGTGAATAAGTGGCGAGAGAGAGATCAAGAAGTAGAACTTACAGTGGTGTTTGAGAACTGTAACACACGGCACCAAGTTGGGGGACGGCGCGCGGCGCCAGTATGTTGTGGCCCACTGGGGCACCTCACCTGATGGGGGACGGGGATGGCAGATGTGTATCAGAAATGCACGGGGTGATGCGGATCAGTTTTTCAGGTTGGACGATATATATATATATAGCGTGTTCCCACCTCCGCCGGTTTTGTCGCGAAAGCTTGACTGGGGAGGGTGGGATTTTGCGCCAGGTGTCGGCAGGGACCTACTGACGAAAGCCGAGGTCCAAGAAGCGGCAAGCAGCAGTTTGGCACGCGCACGCTGGCCTGCGGTCATTAGCTTTCCTGAAAGTGGGAGGCGCGGGGCTTCCGCTGGCTGCTGTATGCCTTGGGTCACACGGGCAAGCACGCACGCACGTGCTTCGTCCTCCCGTTCGGATGAAGGCGGCCCGAGAGACCCGCCCCAAAGACGCCAGTCTGCAGGTGAGTGTGTTCCCGCATTTTGTTCGTGCACACCCGGCAGGGCGAGAAGAGTTTCGCCGACGCACGAGACACGACGGACGCGAGGTGCTTCTGCAATCAAGACTCCGGCAGTTCATTGAGGACGCCAGTCAGACCTTAAATGCGACGTGAGAGATATGAAGTCGTGATCGGGGGGTGGGGGAGGGATTTTATTGCATTCGCCATATCTTTTGCACGACTAGACAGCTTGGCGTCGCTGCAGTTCAAAGCAGGTAGAACTGTCTTCGGGACATAATTGTGAACAGGTGATGAAAGGGTGTTCAACCGAAGGTATCCTAGCGGATAAACACGTTGACATCACTGTGGCGTTTATCGAGTTTACGTGCTGAGAGATGGCTGTTCTTTGCCACTCCGCCAGCCCACTGCATTCCCAACTACCACCACCCTTTCCACATATTGTTCCTTACCATCCTTCCGTGTGGACACGGCCTGCATCGATAAGCCGGAACTCGGGAGGCATACGTAAAAGTGACAGGAGGTCACGATGAGATACCTCCTTCTGCCCCCTCCCTCGACGCTGTGTGATGGTGACTTTAGTCTTCACAGACTCTTTTGAATGCTGACAGTTTTGCAGCGACCTCTGTGAATACATTTTTAAGAACATACCCTTCAGATCAATCTTGCGTCTCCCTAAGCTTGCATTATGGTATTTTAATTCACTGTTAGCAAATTTTAATACGCTAATGCGGGCCTTACACGTCTGGACCAAGTCGGATGAATGTAGTCATTAAGAACTAATCGGACCGAAGCGTTACACAACTAGCCTCGTTTGGATGAAGAATGTCTGTCCAAAAAAAACTTCTCGTCCTCGAGATTTTTGGTCAAACATGAGTCTGTAATGAACATTCGATACAATTTTAGAGAATTCTGTTTGTCACAAACGGATGGACTAGCTACAGTTTCTTAGGCTTTCATCGGACTCAGTCGAGCTGCGTAAACACAAGATTAGCCGATGCCTGTAAAACTAACATTAGATTCGCTATTCTAGAAGTCCCTGCTGCGTCTCTCATTCCCCCTCCACCCCTTTCGTTACAAATCCTAATTGTTGTGGTAATATATATATATTGTGTGTGTGTGTGTGCCTGCCTATATATTATATTAATTGGGGTTTCCTTCGTACAGGCTAACGGATTAAGAGATCTTGGACACCGTCACAGAAGGGGCTTTCATTAAAATTTACATATTTTATGTGCAATAATATACCAAGAATATAGTTAGCAGAGTGCCCATAAAATCGTTGAAAACATTGAAAGCTACCACACTGTGTCGACAGTGTTTCTCTATAAAACGGTTCCTCTAAGCATCTCCCACGCTAAACTACTATTTATTCCTTGGGTAAAGGCATGCTAGACGCTGGCAGAAATGGTTTATGGCACAGCATATATTGCCTGTACCAGCTTTTCAAAAGGTTCGCGTTACGCAGTCGTGCTTCTCGCTTGTCCCTCCACTCCCCCTGACCGCCAGTTTCTTAAAAACGGATTCCAGATATCCTGACATCTTCAACTGAGTCATTAATCTCAGACGCTTGAAGTCTGGATGGTACACATCACGCAGTACGCATGGACAATCGATATAAAGATTAAATCTGTCATTTTAATTATGATGATTGTTTTTTTATTGGTTAAAAAATCTGTTTATTGGCCTTTCATAAATCCTATTTGCGACAGAAGCTAACACTTATACGTGTGGACACCTGTGGCTGTTTTTCGCAGTGTGCATGGCGTCATTAGAAGAGATGTAGAAATACGGTCTGAAAAAAGAATGGCAAATGAATGGTAAAGAAGGGATGACGGGAAAGACGCATGGAACCGACGACGAGGGGGAGGGAGGGGGCCGGAGAGGGTGAGCTGAATTCTTGAACCGAGAAGGGTGGATTTTTTGGCAGTGGGGTTGGGGTGAGGGGGGTGGGTAACTTAATAGCACCGGAAATGCTCAGACATTACCGAGAGCGTGCCAGACTGGCGGTCTTTCTGAAGGAGCTTCCCTCTGAGACAGACTGTAAATCATTCGGCAATTGCGCTCATTTTCAAAACTTGTGGCATCGGTTCTTGTAAATCCCGCCCCCTCTTCTCTCCCTCGGTCCTTCTCTCTAAATGTTCGCTCGCCTGCTGCATGCTTCGCCCACTCGCTCGTATGCATATATCTTAACGCACTAGTTGCCACCTCGCGTCTGAAGCCTTCCACCCGTCCTCCCCACCCCGCCGCTCAGCTCCTCGCTCCTCTGGCACTGTTCTTGTCTCTCATTCCTCGCGCTACACAATTCTTCATCATCGTCGCCGTCTTCCTGCAGTGCCGGGATGTCTTTGGCCATAGGCGCCTAGCGACCTGTGAGCTGTCGCGGACCCAAGTAATATGTTCGATTTGACAGGGCAGCAGATAGAAAGAAAGTGCACGGAGATAGAAAGAAAGGCTGGCGCTGCGTGTTCTGTATGACAAGCAAGGGAATGATAAGGTGTGGGGGTAGGGTGGGGGACACGATGAAGGGAGGGAAGGAAGCAATCTCTCTCTCTCTCTCTAGGTCGCAAGGAAGGGAAGGGACTATTTACGTTAAGAGTTTGGCAGGGTATTAGATGGGATATGATAAATCTGATCTTGGGGAAGACGGTAAAGATTGGTGGAGATGGG
>SMGT01002942.1:418464-428477 GCA_004794575.1 Lanistes nyassanus
ACACTAGATTCCTAGAATGTGTTCTTGCATTTCAAAGGCGAGAACACATGAGCATGGATTCATTTGTAACAGACATCAGTAAGGAGAATTTGAGCAGTGATTGGGCATGGAAATACTTGTGTGGAATAAGACTACATCTTAGGTCGGAATATTTGGGGCAGATCAATAACAAGTGCATTTCTGTCTCTGGTTTGCTGAGACAAAACCGACAGTGTGTGAGAGAGAGAGGGAAGTGGGGAGGGGGCATGGGAAGGCATTTATGAAGTCGTGTTAATAACTAAATGGCTCTTGGTATTTTGTCCCCCATTCAGACTCTCTAAAGAATCCAGGGCTGGTGATGATTGCTGATGAAAAGGAGGATTATGTGATGACAGTTGATGTGTTTTTCATCTCCAATGGGAGTCTGACAGTCACAGTGGAGACACGTAGTGGACAGACTTTTAACATTCACTATGTGTTGACATCAGGACTGATTTCCATGGACAACACAGATATTTTCTATGGACTTGGCCCTGAACGTAACCGGTGGATACATTTAGCTCGTGATATTAAAATTGATCTCCAGAAAGGTGAGCCAAGGCAGCTGCTGACAATGTTAACATATTTGTGATCTGTCCATTGTGCCTGTTCCTTATCATACTATATTGTAAAATGTGTTTTGGTTTCTCTCTTTTTTCTCTCCTGTTTTAAGTGTGAGAAATTGGAATAGAATTTGTCTTAAGAATGTTGCCTATGTACAAAGAATGTTTCGATCTAAGTTTTTTTTTCTAAATATGATTTTGGCCGTACTATTATTCCAGGGGTTTTTTTTTTTTTTTGTTCTGTCAGCATTATAATGCCTTGTATGGCCATATTGTGCTGTAATGAGAGAACCATATAAAATAAAGTATGTCTTGTCATGGTATGCATATTCTGCATTCTAGTTGCTGCAATTCATTTTTCATTTGTTGTTCTTCATATTTGTTTTGGATATGTTTTCATTATATTGTGGAAAAATTCTTGATACTTGTTTACAAGTGACATGCTAGCACAATTTTTCATCGTTTGTTACATGCTCATGCAGGACTGAGTCTGAAGTATTCCAAGGCACGGCGCAACAAATCGAGATATCAGTTTTCTCGCATCCGAGACATTGCTGTGCGTGGGCATGGTCGGCTGGACAACTTGACACTAGCCAGATCAGCTCACATGGATCTCTGCTTTGCAGCGGCAGACTGGCTGGTTCGACATCAAGATAACCATGGAGGGTGGCCTATTGTGGTGGGCTGATTTATTGTTACTTGGAATGGAATGAGAAACAGGGTTGAGCTGCACTCTCTGTGCCTCTGGATTTTTTTAGTGATTATGTAAACAAGCAGGGATCGGGTCCCAACAGCTTGTGGGGTACTGGACAAATTTTTTTTAAAACCCAGCTGCTCATCACAATGATGGACTGTATTAAAATCTGTATCGTTCTTGAATTTATGTCATAAATTACCCCTGATTGTGTGTTATCAGGAGTTCTGAGCATCTGTGATCTGTAGAGCAGGAGATTGAAATACTCTTCATTGATTTCGTCCTATTCTGTGGTGCAGTAACAAAAGTGTTGACTACATGTTGTTACTGTCCAAAGTTCAGATTTATATTCTTTAATGTGCACCATAATTTGACAGGAAACAGTTAAGTATGCATGGCACACCTACCAGCACATAATCAAATACTGGTTTAATAATAATGTGTTATAAATAATATAAAACTGGCAAGACAAGTAAGTGTATCATGGATTAACAAATACAATATCAAATATATATTGTCAATACACTGAATTAGATATTTTCATTCTCGCTGTAGGAGAGGCATATGATAGTGTTAGTATTTTTTGTTAAATCATTGTTTCCAATACCTTATCTACGACATGGGCATTTTTTTTTTTAATGCTGGGACAGGATTGGGGTTATTTTAATTAATAATGGTTCATGCTCCCTTGCTAAGCCTTTTGGACATCTGTTCACACTTGTGCTGTGCAGGTGGCCCGAAAGCTACTGTCCGAGGTGATGGAGCTGCAGCCTGGATGGTATTCTGCTATGGCTCAGGGTCAGGCCATGTCTCTGTTAGTGCGAGCATATCTTGTTACCTCCAATCCCAAATACCTCCAAGCGGCTGTTAACGCCATGAAGCTGTTTGAAATAAACAGCGATCAAGGTGGTGTATTATCCAGGTAAGAATCTCCTAGTTTCCACCATGTGTGGATGCTTGTCAGGGTATGTATGTGTGTGTGACACACTGTATTGAACTCTCTTTATTATTCCTGAATTTTTGTGCATAAATTACCCCTGATTGTATGTTATCAGCTCTGCCTCTACATGTACTGTGATCTATTATTAAGTCTAAAGAGCAGGATACTGAACTGCATTCACACATATACACACATATATGCATGCAAATTTAAGTGGCAAAGTATGTGATTTGGGGGTGGGGTGGGGGTGCAGTGTTATATGTCTGCGGTCAGGTAAATCAGAAAGGACGCTGGTTAGGTGGAAACATAGATGGGACCAGTTAGTGCTGTTAAGTAGATCATCCTTTAGAGGAATTACATCTGTGCAGATTCCTGGGTCAATATGACTGGTATGAAGAGTACCCAACCTCACCAAGCAGTTTTGTGCTAAATGGCTTCATCTATGCCCTGCTCGGCCTCTATGATCTGAAGCAGACGGCAAAAGGCGAGGATGGCACGATGGCCACCAGACTATATGAGGAAGGCATGAAGTCCCTAAAGGCAATGCTTCTCATGTTTGACTCTGGAACTGGGACTTTCTACGATCTGCGGCACATTACCATGGGGATTGAACCCAACCGAGCACGGTGGGACTACCATACAACACATATCAACCAGCTACTACAACTGGTAGTAATAGACAATGACCCCCTTTTGAAAACCACCGCCCAGCGGTGGATAGGCTACATGAAAGGCAAGCGTGCAAGGCACAACTGATTAGTGTTGCCTGCTGCTGCTTTTGTTCTGTTGTCATGCAGAATGTAAACCTGGATCAAAAGATGAACTGGATTGAAGATGTTCTTTCCTCATTTTGAAGACTGCTTGGGATGTCCAGCAGACTGTGCCATGATCGTGACCAGGGGAGAAGCCCCTGAACATGACGTCTGTACAGAGAATTGATTCTGTGGGAATACGAGAGATCAGTGACAGAGTATTTCGAGGTGGTGTTGTGATAGCACTGGTTGTTTGGTTCTTGGAAGGTATTGCTCCCGAGCCACTTCATACTGCCCAGTCTTGCCGTATCAATCTCCAGTGAAATTGTTCTGTGTGGATGTTGATGTGAAGCGTTCGCGTGAAGTAGGCTTCCGTTCTCTTGAGCGGTGGCATACAGAAAACATTCGAGGAGAATGAATAGAGTTTTCGGTACTATGTTCAAGATGATAGCCAGCGTGGTAAAGGGGCTAAAGGAGAAGATGACAAGTAAGATGGAAAGATGTGATGGTGAAGAAAAAGCATGAGAACTCTGGTGCCATTCACATGACATGCATTATCATTTGGGGGTTTATTCCTTCTGCGATAGGGGCTGGGGGTGGGTGGGTGAGGAGATACTAGTCTTTCAGATTTATCAGCTGTCTCTCAGGTGTGTGTAAATGACAGCAGATTTCTAAAAACTGTTTAGTCGATGCAAAGTGCAGAAGAAAGATGTCTTGGACTGGAGTGAGATTTACCATTTTTTAGATTTAGATATAAGATCCAGTAAAATGATCATGACTTGATTCAGTGATTTGTGATCTACCCTCCAGCATGGTGGACACGAATGGCTCAGCTGTGGTTTGAAAAGTGGAGAAAGAGCGTCTGAGTAAAAACAAGAAGTTGGCGTGTAGTCTTTTTCTACCTATTGGGAACAGCAGAAACTCCATGATGTTCATGATGGCGTGCAGAATGCTGCATGTTCTTTGTGTTTACCTACTCGATCTCAGGGCAGCTATCTCTTGCAGACAAAGTTTGGAGTTGTGTAATCATGTTCTTGAACAGTGGTAGCAGAAGTCCAACTTTCACCCACCGTACAGGTAGACTTTTAAACTCCCATGCCATGAGTTCCATGCGTGTCATGATCTTTGTCTGGACCACAGTGTTCATGGGGGTCTTGTGAAAGAAAATTACTTTGTGGTGTTTCTTTACACATTTATTTATTGTATTTCACTGTTTTGTATTTATGTAACAAGCAGTTTCTGAATTTTCTTTTTTAATTTTAATGAAGTTCTGTATGTTGGATTTCAGCAAGTTGAAAGTTGAAGGAAACAGAGCAGGTAGATAGAGCAGTTCCTGTCAGGACCAAGTCATATATGGGGGAAGATTTTGCTTGCAGTTTTTACTGGAAGTCATTATCTGGCCATTAAATGGCCATAGTTGAATTATATAAAAATGTTATGAGAGAAGATTGAATTGTGATACTTTAAAGATGTCACTCTTCAGCCTGCAGAAATTAATAATGTACTGAAAGCGTTAAAATGTTGCTCACAGGTTGTAAGTCTTATTTTCTGATCATGTAGAAAAGTTTATGTGTGTTCATGATGTGTGTGTGTGTGTGAAGAGAATATATGGACCTACACTATCCATTATGAAGTACTGCTTGTAATTCCTGTGTTTGAAAATTCCACTGTTCAGCCATTGGCAACAAACCATTCAAAGAATTAGATCAAATTCTAATATTTTTTGTGACGAGGTACTAAAAAGAGAGTGCATCATAGAGCAGAGTTAATGGTGGGAATATTCCTCGGCCAATTTATCATAACAAGGGAGCAAATTTATTTTGATCTTTCGCATTCCATTCATTCTCTGGTAGAATTGTATCATTTATAGGGTTAAAGTAAGACCTGTTTTAATTTTAGAAATCTCTTATAAATTCGTTCATAAACACCTTAGCACATTTTCTGCAGCATCTGTCAAAAGGATTCTTTTCCAGTCTAGTTTTGAGTGTGTGTGTGTGTGTGAGAGAGAGAGAGAGAGATGGGGAATGTGATGCTTGTTAACTTCATCTTCATGTTGTTTCCAGACACTCTACATCTGTTCATCGTTCACCTGAACAGGTTAATTGCTACATGTACTTACAAACTTTTTGTGTCTGAGACTGTGCATGTTCTGCTTCCTGCAACACAAAACTGGTTCAGTACATTATTCAAATACAGAACTGGTTCAGAGATTACCAAATATTATTTTCTGCTGCATAGTTCTCAAGTGAAGGAATTGTCAAACACAGGATTTGCAGGGAAACAATTTGCAGTTTTAATGTGAATGTTTTCTTTTCATCTGGAGAAACACTGTTTATGGTGAAATGTTCAGGTATGGTTGTGACCATAGTGAAATGATATTCACTGATAGAGATATTTCATAAGCTAAGTGTAAAAGCATTCTTGCCGTGGGCTCTTACAGAACAATTCAGGTTCTTGAGGACAGAAGGTTTGAAATGACATTGTTACTGGAAAGGACTTGTTTACTTGAAAAAAAAACTAGTAGGGTGTGTTAAACTAGTGCTAGGATTTGTTAATTCAAGCTTTTAGTAACAGTGTGTTGGCCAAAATACAAATCTCTAAAAGAATTTTTAAAATATCCTCTCCTGGGCAAAAAAGCTCATGTATTTGGTGAGGATTCACATAATAGAGGCACAGGTTAAAAGGTAAAGGTTGGCCCTTGACCTGTTTTAGGTTGTAGTGGATTGGGGTGTATGAGACTTCCACTTTTCTGGGGGCCAGCAAGGCAAAGGGCTGTGCCCATCTCCTCTCCCTTCCAGCCTCACGTTCCCTAACCAATGGGTCAGGTACCCATTTGCGGTTGGGTTAACTGGAGGAAGTGTTTTGCAGCACACAGGTTATCAAACCAGCACCTTTGGGATTGGGGGCCAGTGCTCCAACCACTTGGCCATCTGCTTCCATAGGTATGATGGTTTTTCAAGCTTCAGGTGAGATATTAAAAAAGTGGTGTTCGGCTCCTGTACCTACCCCTTCCTTTTGCCAGTAGTAACCTATTATTTCTGAAAGATTAACGCTAGAATGGTTTTTAATGACAAGACCTAGAGATGCCTTTTGTAGCTTTATGTGAGATATAAAAAGGAGTCTTCACCTCCCTTCCCTACCCCTTCCTTTTGTCAATTATGATTATTATTATTCCTGAAAGCATGAATTAATTCACAGAGCGAACAGGACTTGGCAGAATCTGGGTTGGAGTGCTGAACTTTGGTGTTGTGTTTGAAAACATTCCAGTCACAGTTACCTCTTCTGCTAGAACTCAGTTAAACAAAGTTTAGATTTTTATAGACATGCTAAATTTTAACACAAATCGTAAAATTATAATTGTTTTGGCCTTTAAATTGTATATTTTTCTCAGTGTTTTTATATCCCAAAGTTATTTATCATGATTTGCACCTCTTCTTTTGGGGAGTTGGGGGTGTCAGTGTATGTCCATTGCTTGTCTTATGTTGTAAATGAAACCTTATTTCTCCTCCTTGTTTCTAAACTTCGAGAAGACAGGCTTATTGTATTGTTTACATATGTTAGTTCTAAGATCAAAGATCTCAAATAGTAAAGGATATACAGACTTTCATATATAGCACATTGTACTGCAAAGGGCTAGTTACATTTATTCTCACTCAAACCTTGCATGAATTAGAATATAAAAGGTGTCTGCAGAGAGTTTCAGGAGGGGCAGAAAATAGGCAAGGTACCAATAATATTACCACCACTTCACACAAAATTCCCTGCATCCATAAATGACAGAAAGGGAGGGCAGTTTGTGTATTACCCCTTGATATGTTTATATGTCCTATTTAATGTTTCTGCTTAAACGAAGTGCATGATAGATTGAGAGAGCCTGACAAGTTAAACTGTGATGAGTCTAAATCAAAACTGTTGAGCTGTAGCAGTGTACAGGTTTCAGAATTTATACATACTCTGTTTTGTGGGTGATTCGTTTTTTCCTTACTTTACCACTGGCATTTTGATCCCAACAATTTGACCTGTGGATGACCTATCTTGGGTTGATGGCAGATTAAAGTGATTTGATATTATCACTATTATTATTACTTGGACAAATATTATCTGAGGTTTTCTCCTACACATATTTCCTTCTTGTTTTCTGTTTGGCAGGGTGCGTCCATCTAAACTTGTTGGTACACATACTCTGGTATGAACCGTACTGACATGGGCTGTGCATCTTTAAAGTAGGGATTTCTGTGCATGTGAGTGAGAGTGTTACAAGAAAAATGCCAAAACTTTTAGAAGTTTGAATAAAACTCGAGTGGAAAACAATTTTTTTTTTACTTTACACCTGATAAGATAAATATAATAGTTATATGTACAATGTCATTTTTTGTAAACAAGAAAAATAGTGTAAACTCTGAATGGCAGGTGGCCACATATGTTTGTATTTATGTGTACACAGAGAGAGAGAACAAAAAATGTCTGAAAATATGTTTCCTATATACACGATGTAGTCTACATAGGCAAAATGATTAATGTGAGCTGGCAAGAGAAGGTCGTAAAACAACCCTGGTGCTGTGTATTTTATAAATAGAAATTGATGTAAAATAACAATGGTGCAAACAAGCTAATGCAGAAATCAGGACTGCCAAGAGCTGCAGTCAGTGCCAACAAAATTTGATGCCATTAAAAATATGTGGAGAAAATGTTTAAACATGAACCTTTCAGACAGGCAGAGAGTGGGTAGGGAGGTGAGATATGCGGGATAAACAATGGCAGGAAATGAGTCAGGATGCTGGATCTGCATGCTGTGCGATGATTTTAGACAGTGTTCTGAACGGAGATACTTTTCAATTGATTACAAGTTCTCTGAGGTGCTTTTCCATTGTTCTAGAGTAATCTAGAGGAGGATCCAACCAGCTTGTATCATATTGCTTTCGGCTTTGCTGGTCTGTTGGTAGCCGTTCAATTTAACTTTTGGTGTCTCTTTTGTGGTGCAGTTCATCCTGACTATTGCACAAACTATAATGTGAAGTAATTCTGTTGTCTCAGGAACAAAATCCACATTTAATTTCATTCAAAATAACAAGTTTTGCAGGCACAGAGAGATAGTGCAAATTCATACCATGGTATGATTACATTTGAGCAAGAGACCTTTGTTTCTTGTGAGCAAATTCTTGAGATAGAAGGGTCCTTCTGTACCCAGTTTGTGAATGTTTTCAATAGAGACAGCATCAGGAACACTGGTTAGTCCAAAAATATTTCTGTATCAAAACATGCTACTTTCAAGTGATGTACATATTATAAGTAATAAATTATAACGGTTTGTGGATATGTTTTAGGATCTTTTTATTTTCTTATGGCTTGCTGACTGTATGGATGGCAAGCATTGTGTTGCATGTGAATTCTTTCTAAGATAATTTGTATTCTATTCATTGACCGTAATTTGTATTCGGGAATGTACTGGAGCACTGCCTTGGATTTATCTTCTCAGTTTTTTTCACAGTCCTATCCGGAATCACACATTTTTCTGTGTTGTTTGTGCAGATGGCAACAGTTGTGAAGACCAGATTTTACAAAAGACTTTGTGACTTGAGTGTTGTGCTGTTCAATATAATATTGAAAAGCTTTTCTATCATAATAAGTAATAAGCCTTACCTCTGTCTCTTAGTCTTGTTTGCTTGGGAACACTTAAGTGTTGTAAATTTTGTGTGGATTGAATTATTCGGAAATCTGTCCCACCTATATTGGAAAGAGGGGTTGGGGGTGGGTTCATCGGTTGTTGTTACGTTGCAAATCAGGACAGCGTTGCTTGAGAACAGTTTAGGTGCTGCCACACTGTGACTGCTGTCACAACACAGGCTTCAGTGCCACCCAGTCGCATTATACTGACACCAGGCTGCGGTGGGGGGCAGCTGGAAGGAGGTTACATGCAAACATATTGGGAGTACTTTAGGCTGATCAAACTGCCAGATACCATTGCCGTACCTTTTCCTAAATTTTCATCATTACATCTGTTGCTTTCTCATTATTCCAGTAAGGATATTTATCTGCCCCAATATTTTATTTTCTTGTACATATTGTGGAATTCTAGCCTTGGCTACCAGGTTTTTTTTCACTTACAGTTTGAGATGTGCATGCTAGGCATGGCACATAGGTTGTTTGGGAAGACTTGACTTTGTTACATCTTTTTTACTTTGCAGGTCTATTTCTGGCTGCTTAGTGAAGCAAGTGCATGATAATTATCAAAGGGGAACAATCCTGCAATGCAGTAACTATAATTTTCAGCAAGTCATAGTTGTCTCCTTTGTGTGATGTTGCCTTTGGTGCTAGATTTACCACGTATAATAGGTTGAATGGGTAATAATAATGATTATAGCACAAAGATATTTTTATATTATTTTTTATTGTAGTGAAAAGGTAAAAAGTAAAATTCAGTACATTCTACTACATAGAAAAGGGGTACTATTTTGAACAGGGTGGAATTATGTCTAGAAATAGGATTTGAAAACCAAGTCTGTCCACTCTTCATGGAATGTGCCTTTTTAACTGTTCATTTGCATGTCTTTGTGAAACTTTTTGTTGGGCATTATTTGTTTGTATATTTCTTTAAAGTGCCCATCTGTCATCTTCAGTAGATCAAGGGCAATGGCTAAACCTTGCTATGAATTACCAGTGACATTATTTGAAGGGATGTTTGTCATTACCTTGGGATCTGGATGTTGTGTTGATAGTGTCTACATGAGTGATGCAAAAGAAGGATTACACACAAAAGTCTTTCTTGTTTGCTGGTATGAAGGGATTATTGGTGGAGATGTGGCATGTAGTTTTGTGATATCTGTACATAACTGTCACCACTCATCAAGCATTCCACTGTAGCATCACTGAGCATGTGATGGGAGGACCCTTGATCACCTAAAGCCAGCCATATTTTTCTTTATACTCTACCGTCATGTGTTTCTAGCACCAGTGTTTTTTTGATAGGCTAACTGGACTTTGCTTTTTTTCCTGAACTATTTTTGTATGTACTTCCAACTGAAGTACCTTTATCTCTACTGCACCAG
>SMGT01002942.1:428500-457900 GCA_004794575.1 Lanistes nyassanus
CCCCCCCCCCCCCCCCCCCGCTCTCTCAACCTCAGTACCTGGATCATCTTCTGACTGAAGGAACAGCATGACACCTGTTTCTGAGCTGAAAGTAGAGGTGTGGAAATTTACATAATAAATTGGTGATCACAGTTGGTTTTGTTGACCTGCCCAGTGGCTATAGCTTGCAGATTAGTTCTGTTCTCTTCAGACTGTGTGACACTAGGTGTCCTACTGTTTTTGTCAAGCCACTGTTCTCACCTTGTTTTGGCTAGAAATCTGTCCTATTTTATACCCTATGTAAGGCTGTCATGTTTTATTCACTACTTATTCTTTGTCTACTGTGTCCCCCTTTAGACTCTACTCCCACTCAATACCCCCCACCACTACCCCCAACTCCTTGCTTCTGCCTATGCTTCCAAGGACTTTTACTTCATGCAGATGCCATACCATCACTTGTATATTTGGAAGACATGCAAGGCCTTTGCAAAAATTAACCTGGCTGCTTGGTGCTGAGAATGTTTTGATGCTAGCTAATGAGCCTGCACTGTGTGCTCTAACACCACTTAAGCTGCTTCCAGAATGCTGAGTTTCAAATAAGGACATTGAACAGCGTCCAACAGCTAAATTTATGCTGTGTGCTAACCCTTGTCAAAGTTCATTGTCTGATAAGCTCTTGTACAGTGTGCAGGGCAGTTCTGCAGGGCCAGAACAATTATTGTCTACTGACTTTATAGGTGCAGCTTTCTTAATAATTGTCCTTTTTTCCTCCTTTTAATTTTTTTTTTCAAATGCAAGGTTTCAGGTCAAATGCAAGTATATCAGATAAATACGCAAACAGATCAGTTGAGTACCTCTCAATGCACCTATTATCATACGAAATGTCCATGAAGCTCATTTTTTCAGCATTTTTTTAAAAATAAAGTATAATTACAATATTCAGTGTTCATAAGCATTGATGTATTTTTATCACTTTGGGTCATTTACCTTTTTTGTCTCCTGGCCTTCATTGAGAAGTCAGAACATTTTTCCTTTAACTTTTCTCCAGTCAGCTAAGAATTCTTAGTTTTTTAGATTTTGTTCAAATGGACAGTATTCTAAACAAAATAGTGTCCATGAAAATTTTATGAGCAAAAAAGTTTTTATAGCTTTCCTGATTGCTTAGAGAGATAACAGTCTGTTATAAGCTGTTTCTCCCATGTAATAGTTTTTCAAGTTCTTCAGTTTTCAGTTAAGGAACAGACAAAAGGGGACAACAGGAGCTGTTCTTTCTTCTCCCTCTATCCCAGTTCTTTTTGTGTCTGTGTGTGTGTGTGTGTGCATGCACATCTGTGGCTGAAGCTAAAATCCATTATTTAAAAATATATACATTTTAGGGCATTTTCAAAACAGGCCTAAAGACTTTTTTCAAAAGATGTTTATTGGCATTGTGTTTGTGTTTAAAAGCTTCTAATTGATGTTTCTTTTCACAAATGATCACTGTGAAATTGCATTTGTATATTTGCTTCATGGGTGCTTAACTGGACACCTGTATCATGTGCATTTGGAATATCTGGCTTTGACATTGGTGAAAACTGTTTTGCTTCAGAAACAAATTGTAAATTCTTGAGAAAACTGATCTGAATAATTATGTGCATTACATAAAACCTGCCCTCACAATTTGCTGTGTGTGTTTTGTGAAGTTTATATTTGAGAGGAGCATTCTGTGTCAGTTGTTATAGATACATTAGAGACACACTAACCATGAAAATACACTAGTGTGTTTTTTTAAGGCAGCAAGGGGGGAAGACTTCTCTGACAGGTTTTTCCACAGTCACACACACCACGACCACCATTGCATAAAACAAATGCTTAGCAAATTGTGCATGCCTAAATTATGCGTGATGGTCTAGGTTTTCTTCCTTGTTTTCTCCGCAGTTCCAAATACAGTTAGCACTTACTGTACATGCCAGAAAATGTCTTCAGTATGTGGTCTCTCTCGCTGGCTCCAAACTCTAAAATCAACTTCCAAGTTTACCATAGAGGAAAAGTAAAGTTTGCATCCTGTTTGCTTGCCCGTTCACTCATCCTCCCACCCAATTGGTTCCCTTTAGTCACCAAGTTTGAGCTCGGGGACAACCCAAAGATTATCAATAGTGGTAGGACAACCCAAAGATTATGTAGTAGTGGTAGGACAACCCAAAGATTATCAGTAGTGGTAGGACAACCCAAAGATTATATAATATAGTAGTGGTACGACAAACGAAACTGCGTCGTGCCCACGCTTTTCCTTTGAGCCGAGGCGCCCGGATCTCAAGTTAGGGTGGTGACTATAATATACGTGTTCTCAAATTTCCGAGCACAATCAACTACATTTCTACGCACCCTAATGCGGGCGGCTGTCGGAAGTTCACGCACTTCTTGAAGCTCTTTATCAAAACGCAGCACATAACAGCGAACATGTCCCTCTCTCTGGTGACGTACGAGAGACTGTTCTCACAAGGGAGACAACTCTTTTCTTCGCCCTCAACATGGCCTTGTCAACACAAGGGAGACCACAACTATAGAAACGACAACTCTTTTCTTTGTCCTCAACATATCGCTTACGCTGGACGTTTCGGAAAGTTCGTTCGTAAATAGCTTACGTGCGTGTCGTGACCTCCGCCCCTTGTCAACATTTACAGCGCATACTGATACTCGCAGAAAAACAAACCGGACTTGTGTATCCTGTTGCAAACCTTCAAACTGGCATCGACTCTCTTTTGCAGACGTTGTTAAATGCCCATATCACAGCTTGTATCCGCATTTCCGTACATAAACTCACAAGCGCTAAAAATAAGATCTATTCGCTCAGCACGTACACGTGTATTTTACGTGAGGAAAGAAATTGATATAATGTACATAAAGTGCCCTGCAATATCTATCACTGTTCTGAAAGATCAGATACGCTCGTGTTGTAGCGTTTCATCGATATGACTCCCGCTGTTCATATTATAAAAGGAAGTCCACGATTTACATGATCAGTGCCAAGAAAGATCTGTGCTGAAGGCAAGGTTAAGTCGGCCTAACTAGGTGATTCTGTGTAGCGACAGTCCGTTGCGTCTCGCTCTCGCAAAACTGACATGACACCATGCATAATGTCGTCCGGAAATAGCGCAGAGGCTTTTTAGCCGTGCAGGAAAGATAACAGGGCTTTCTGAGAATTAAAGCCTTACTCGCGCAACGGACTCGCACTCTACATGTAAGTTTCACCTGTTATATAGTTCGCTGTTGTATAGAATGCTTTATACAACCTCGCCTGATGTCGTGTATTCGTTACAGGGCCCGACATTTTTGGGCTGGAAATTCAAGTTCTGTAGTGCTATCTCGCTATCTCGAGATACCATATAGAAGACTGAAATTAGTCCTAGCATACCAAAAATTAAAAGTATTATTTAGTATATAAACTACAGCATATATACGAGGCATTGTGTACTGATATTGTAGTTGTGTATCATGTAAAAATTGTCATTATGTGTCATGCTGAAGTCGTGAGTACGAGATAAAGTAATATAAATGCTTCAAGTACATCAGTTAAAAAATCACTATAGGCACTGTGGCACAGTGCATGCATTCCTTTCTGGAAAATGGTTGGTCTTTTTGAAAATGCCCCTGTCTTCTGAAAAATATGTGAACCTAATGCCCACGTGAGCTTAGCAGACGATCGATCATTTCCTATCCAGTGTAAACAGCGCCGTAAAAGAGTTTTTTCTGAAGAAGCACGACATTCACTGACGAAGCAAGTCTGTGCTTGCGTGGTGCTGTTAGTAAGGACTCTCTTTATGAACTTGTACTGTGTACGATCTTTGCTGGCTGGCATCCCTTGAAGCACCTTTTGTTTCCAGCAGTCAGCGGTCATCAGTCAGTTACAGTTTAAATGCATGCAGTTATTTTCTTTCTTACTATGAGGTACGGATCAGTGGCTCCACCCCTGGCTCTAAAACTGAAGCTGCTATGGTATGAAGTCCAGAAGTGCTGTGACAGCATTTCGACCAGCTACATGGGCAACCAGTCCTAGTACTGTTCCCTGTAGTGCCAGGTGTCTGGCAAGGCAGCTACTAGATTGACAGTTTTGAAGTTTTAGGTATGACTCGGCCGGGGTACGAACCATGCACCGACCTCCTGCCTCGGAACCGGACGCCTTAACCAGACCACCGAGGCGGTCCGACGACAAAGGGGGATGGGGGGGGAGGGGAGAGCAGGAGCTAAACTTTAAAGTATGAAGCTAAATCAAAGATCTAAACATAATTTTGCAGCCTTCGGGCTGTTCTGAAATTAACGTGTCGTTTCTTTAAAGTATAATGAACCATTGTTTACATACAGTTAGAAAGGTGAAGGGCGCGGCAGTCAGGGTAACTTAAGATCATTTTGAGTCTTGGTCCTTCCAGAGACGGACTTTCGTTGACACCGCAAATGCAATGTCGTCAAACTACAAACAGCCTTGGCTCCAAAATGATGCAAACTCTTTTCCAGACAAGCCTGTCGATACTACAATAGCAGGTACCTTAACAACCTTGTTTATTTTATCGCATCCTGTATGTCTTTTGTGTGTGTGTGTGTGTGTTGGGTTTTTTTTTTAATTTTCTCTTGGCGTGTTTCACCACTCCTTTTCGTCTCAAACCATTATAATCTGCCCGATTTCGATCAGAGTACTACGTCAAGACTGACAGCCCGGGCAATAACCGGAAAACGGGCGGAAGGAGAGGAACGAAAGGCACTACCTGACAACGAAAGCTACAAAAACGTTACTTTCATAAATTTGTTTCGGAAAAATTTAAACTGCGCCCGACAAAATTAACAGATAAGCAAACTAGAGAGTTTGAAAATCATGGTAGCATGAGGGGGAAAAACTCTTTCTTTCTTGGAGAGGAGGGGGGGGCTTACATGTAAGAGTTACGGAAAGTGTAACAAGGTAACATAGCCCCCAAGAACCTTTCTATTTTTTGGTGGGAGGAGGGGGTTACTTTAGAAATGTCTCGTTGAACAATGGCAACATAGGTTTAGTTACAGTTCATGACAACGCACCTTGTCTTTAAGCATAGGGCTATTTACATGGTGCCATAACACGTATAGTTCTTTGTGTGCTAGTTGCTATGTCATTACAAGTCTTGAGTTGTACCCAGAACCCTTTCTAACCCCCCAAAAAGCCTATTACAATCCTCAGTGCCAATATCCTCATTACCCTCCTGTGTTTTTAAATAAAGGCAAGGTTCCAACGTGGTTGGAAGGATCTCTGTATCGCAATGGACCTGGGATCTTTACGGTGGGACAGTCGCGTCTCCAGCATCTGTTTGATGGGTTCTCTGTCCTCCATCGCTTCACTATCAGCAAGGGCAAGGTCACTTACCTGGCCAGCGTCCTTGACACGGACACCTGGCAACGCTCGGTCAAGGCTGAACGTCTGGTAACGACACAGTTTGGAACCTACGCCCATCCTGACCCATGCAAATCCTGGTTTGGCCGGTGAGACAGCCACACGCACTCACTTTACTGCACCAATGCACACGCGTACGCACGCATCCACGGACGCACGCACGCATGTGCACACGCAAAATAAAGGAGATAAAAGCCATTTGTTACCCCTGTCAGCCCCATTTCAACGTTCTAAAAATGTTACACAAAAGATCCCCGGCGTTCACTTGTGGAAAAGGACTCGACCACCGATACATACATAGCGGCTGGGTTTTCCGAGGTATAGTCAGTTATTGGAATGGGGACGTGGGAATCAGAGAAAACGTGGAAGGAATCGAAGCTGCAGATGACAACACTGAGGAAAGCGTTGAATTGTCTCTACAGTCTGATGTCGTTCTTCCGGCCAAACATGACCGACTTGACCGACAACACTTCGGTCAACATCGTGGAGTTCGGTGACCGGCTGTACGCCATGACAGAGACTCCGCTTATGCTGCAGGTGGACCCCGAGAGTCTTCGGAAGAAAGGCAAACAGGTGCGTAAAACTGGTGTTTTAAGCAGGTGAGCAAAGCAGGTGGGTAAAACGGGTGTTTAGAGCGGGTGGGTAAAACGGGTGTTTAGAGCGGGTGGGTAAAACAAGTGTTTAAAGCAGGTGGGTAAAACAAGTGTTTAAGGCAGGTGGGTAAAACAAGTGTTTAAAGCAGGTGGGTAAAACAGGTGCCTTAAGCAGGTGAGTAGATCTGGCTCGCTAGTGTCACTGCGCGAACCTGTGTGTTCACGTACAGGCGAAAAGCTCCTATTCATCTCGCCGAAAATCGGCAGACAAGCCCCTTATACGTATTTTCGTGGACGCATGAGTAGCGATGTATATATATATATACTACAAGACATAAAAACCATCCCAGCACCAACGTCCTGATGAACAAGAAGTGCGAATGCTCGAAGACAAAAGTTTTCTGGTTGTTCGACTTCAGGAAAAGCTGGCACCAGTCATTGCTGTCCACCTCGGTACGGCCCACCCTCACTTTGACAGCGAGGGCAACATGTTTTACTACGGAACCGCTTTCAATCCGCCCAATAATTACAACATCATCAAAATCCCTCCACCTGCAAAGGGATCAGGTGATTTAAAAGAAAAGAAAAGAAAGTAGTCTTATTTTTGTTCTAGTTCTTTTGCCAGATAACCAGCGAATGTGTGTGTGAGAGAGAAAGAGACAGAGAGGGCGTGTGTTCGTGCGTGGATGTGAGTGTGCGTGGGTGTGTGTTTATTCGATCATTCATTCATTCACTCACTCTCCCACTCAGTGTCTCCATTGCAGAATTTGATTTGTAAAATCCATTGAGATGCTGCGGTAAAAGCAAATAATTCTGAAGTGGTTTTTATTCTGTTGGCTGATAATGTGCTTTCATCCAAACACGAGACACTTGTATGGCATAAGTATATTAATTCGCAAATAGATTGTCAATAATCTGTAATGGTAACAATTCAACAGTTTATATTTTCTTCCAGACGAGAGCACTATGTCCAAGGCGGAATTAATTGCCTCGTTATCATCTCGGTGGAAGCTCAACATCAGCTACAATCACAGTTTCGGCATGTCACCTGACTATTTCGTCATCATGGAACAACCTGTTACTATGGGGACTGCAAAGTTTGTCACCAGTAACTGGCGAAAGTCGTCCTTCTTGGATTGTTTTAACAAGCTTCCTAACGAGAAGGTCAGTCCCTTCAAAACCACCGTGCCTAGGTGATGCTTGGCCGTAGCCTGCGCGAAGCCTGCAGCAGTTTATTTTAAAGGATTACCGCCAGTGAGATAAGCGCTGGCCTCCAAACCCGAAGACACTGGTTCGAAACCCGTGCCCCGCACCACGCTTCCGCAGTTCACCCAGCTGCGAATGGGTACCTGACCCATGGGCCAAGGGAGATAAGGCAGCGAGGGAGAGGATATGGGCACCTCGCTCACGATGCTGGCCCACAGAAATGTGGGGTCTCGTACGGATCCACTCCCGCCTCGGTAGTCTAGTGGTTAAGGCGTCCCTTTTCGAGGCGGGAGCTCGGTGGCTCGCATCCCGGCCGAGTCATACCTAAGACTTAGAAATTGGCAATCTAGTAGCTGCCCTGCCAGACGCCTGGCTGAGGCGCCATCAGTCCCACGTGTGGCATCACGTAAACTTTGTCTAAGCAACACCGTCCTGATATGCACATAGTTTACGCGTAGCTGGATGTTAAGCAGCAAATATCCCCCTCCCCCACGACCTAAAAACAGGTAACGAAACAACCTTTACCACTTACCTGACCTGTTTGATTCAAGAAAAGTATACCTGCTACTTAACTGGCTTAGGATATAAGTATAGTAACGGTTAAGACCCACGCATAATTTGGTTTCTTAGAATTTTGGCATCAGCACTTTCCACTGTCATTGTCTACTCAAAACCTTTGCATAGAGAGCTTAGCATAAACTGCAGACATTTCAAAACATTTACAAGTTGTATGGGCAATTCTTGTTGCACATGTGGCGCTTCTGCTTATAAAAATATCTTTCTATTGATACAAAGAAGAGCTGATGGAGAGTAAAGCTTCTAAGCAAGTTGCTCAGAAGAAAGCGGAAGGGAAAAAAGGAGTGAGTGAGTGAGTGGTTATTTTATGGACGACAAAGCCGAGAAACGAAGAATCAAGTAGTGAGACCACGTTGATTGCAGCTCGTCTTCCGAGTCATCAAGCGGTCAGACGGCAAGGAGGTGGCGGTCAGATTCTGTGCGGACACTGGCTTCACCTTCCACTTTGTCAACTGCTACGAGGACGACGGCCAGCTGGTGGTGGACTTGGTGGCCTACTCCAGCCTCGACATCCTGGACGAGCTGCGCCTGTGCAACCTGGATGAACAGGGGGCCTCCAGGGTGGAGGGGTACTTCGCGCGCTATGTCCTGCCGCTAGATGTGGACAAGATGAAGGTGAGCCGAGACAAACGTTAATGATGATGATGATGATGATGATGATGATGATGATGATGATGATGATGAAAACAATTATAAAAGAAGAACAAGTGACTGCCGCTTGGAGGATAAGCCCAAATTATTGAAACAATTAAACAATGAAAACAATTATGATGAAAACAATTATGAGAAGGAGGAGGATGACGGCGACTACAGTGGCGGCGACGATGATGATGACGATGACGACGACGACGACAGTGTTCGTGAATTGACAGGTAGCCACACTGTTTGTATTCTTAGACCTTTTATGTTAAGCGATTTCGTGGGCCGGGCTGTCCGCAACAAAGGGGTAAGGCGTTCTTGGTAGGGTAGTGGGTTCGGATACCATGTCCGGTACACGTACGTTCTCCTGGTGGTTCACTTATCTCAGCGTTCCTCTTCCTTCAGCATTGTCACCGCCCTGCCCCCTCCTAACCCCTTATGAGACGGCCTTCGGTGCTGAACCGATCTTTAAACAATAAAAGACTGTATCATATGTGTCGGATGCAGCGTGCGTTTCGTGTTCATGTTGTGTGCTCCCATAGTGTAGCTGCAGTGAGTTTCTGTAGGTTTGAATAGGGCTTCACAGGGCAGGATGGCAGTAGACACACGATGTGTTTGAGAAAGCCTAGTCTTCGTTATGGTCGTGCACTGCTTGCGTAACCGCCTGTGTTGATCTCAGACAGAACCAAGTTTCCAAGTTTCCAAGTTTCAAGTTTCTTTATTCTTTAACCCTCAGGGGGTATTCAGAAAAAATGAAAAAAAATTGTCAAAAAACAAAAAACAACAACAACAAAAAACATCAATCATAAATTCACCTGGCATGAGGATATGCATATATTGATAAGCAAAATCAATGATTAATAAACACCCAAATAACACGCTCAATCACTCAACCAGACGTACCCACAAGCAAAAACATAGGCACATATTCATCTATACATTAATGTACCGCAGGCTGGAGAGAACCTGGTGAATCTTCAAAACTGTACAGCCAAGGCTTTTCGTCAGTCAGACGGATCAGTGCTCCTCGAACCAGACTTCATTCTGAATGGTGAGACTGCGACAGGAATACTAAGATGATTTTTTTTTTACTAAAACCTGCCGGAAATGTGCATTCCCGCCAAGAGGAAACGGGCCGACATTATGTGTAAATCGCGAAATTTGCTGTTTACACTTCATATTTGAGCGTTTCGCGTAATAACGCACAATTCCGGACAGTGAGCTTGTGTGTGCGTGCGTGTGCGTGCGTGCGTGCATGTGTGTGTGTGTGTGTGTAAGGGAGCTGCCTTTTGTCTGAAAGTTCCAAGTGTTAGCAATTTCTTATCTGTCAACAGAGAAGGCGGTAATGGAGTTACCACGCATCAACTACAAGTACAATGGTCAGAAATACCGCTATGTTTATGGCACTGGTATTTTCAGCAAATCTTTACAGGTAACTATAGATATACGTATATCCAATGTGTGTGTGCCCGCAGCAAATCTTTGCGGGTACTTATACATGTTTATATCCAATGTGTGTGGGTGAGAGAGAAAGTGTGTGTGTGTGTGTGTGAAAGAGAGTAAGCGAGTAGTGAGTGAGTGACAGAAAGACAGATAATGATGATAATGACAATATTCTTTTTCAGGTAGGCCGAATCGATAGCTAAAGCGGCGAGGTGAGGGGACGGGCTATGAGTGGGTATACCAAAAAAAAACCAAAAAAACATGACATCATGTACAGAAACCAAAATGCTTTTACACTCTACGCTGTATACATAAACTGCTGTCATAATAGGAATATGTGAATCGATTAGGTTTACTGCACGGGTAATGCAGAATGCACGTGGATAAAATGCTGGATAAGAAGCATAAACGGCATTTATGTTGAAAATGTTTTTTGATAAAGTGTTGAGCAGTCGGTTTTTGATGCATAGCTTTTCGTAGAAAAAATGCAGAACTCCATGTTAACTGGTCCCTCATAGACGGAATAGGTTTTCTGTGTTAAAACGAATCAGGAATGTGTACTTGGCGCAGATCAGCATACAAAGAACATATAAATGCCGACTGGAGTTCTGTTTCCTCGCCGCTACAAAAAGGGGCATTTAAAGGTTTTATCGGGTCCGTGTTCACCTCGCTGACTGGGACTACTCGGATATCTTCCACTGAACTGTTATGCAGTTTCTTGTTGTGCCTGGCAGCTGAAGAAACTGGATTTGGAGGCGAGAAAAGTGGTCACGTGGGAGGAGAAAGGCTGCATGCCGGGAGAGCCAGTCTTCATCGCGAGTCCGAACGCAAGCCAGGAAGATGAAGGTGACGCCAGTAGCAACATGATGTCTTCCCAATTAAGCCCATTAATTGCATACGCCTTTGTCTTAGTAGCAACATGATGTATTCCCAATTAAGCCCATTAATTGCATCCTTCCATGTCTTAGTAGCAACATGATGTCTTCCGAATTAAGCCCATTAATTGCATCCTTCTTTATCTTAGTAGCAACATGCTGTCTTCCCAATTAAGCCCATTAATTGTATCCTTCCTTGTCTTAGTAGCAACACGATGTCTTCCCAATTAAGCCCATTAATTGCATCCTTCCTTGTCTTAGTAGCAACATGATGTCTTCGCAATTAAGCCCATTAATTGCTTCCTTGTCTTAGTAGCAACATGCTGTCTTCCCAATTAAGCCCGTTAATTGCACCCGTCTCTCTGGATATTTTTTCTGGGAGTAGGAGAAGGGTCTTGTTGCTTTTAAGAGGTTTTCAAGTTATTGTGGGTAGCACTCGTATGTGTTTGTGGATGCACGTGCACACCTGCACACTGATTAGTCAACCCAGATGTCTGTTCGGGCACACGTTTGATGAAATGGGTTATGTTGTTTTTTGCACACGCACGGTTAGTTGGTTGGCAGGTTGGCTGGCTATATTAGAGAAAAAGTGCTTCGACCTTGCAGTGATTTGGCACCATGAGGATGGGGTGGGGTCTTATTACTGAATTATGCACTGTAACAGCCATCAGAATGATCGCTGTAGTAAGATGGGCAGTCCCGAGATGATGTTAATGATGAAGGATGGCCACACGGAACCTGCACAATACTTAACTCCAGGATGAATTACTGGCCACTGCTGGATTCGAACCCGCAACCTCGACACGCAAGCTTGATGTTCAGCTTAGTAACTATATGTACCCTGTACCGTCTGTATCTGTCTGTTCAGTTGTGGTTATCTGTTTGTTCAGTTGTGGTTATCTGTCTGTTCAGGTGTGGTTATCTGTCTGTTCAGGTGTGGTGTTGTGCCCTGTCCTCAACAAAGACGGCGACGGGTCCTGCTTCCTGGTCATTCTCGACGGACAGACATTCCAGGAGATTGCCCGCGCCACGACACCTGCCGGCCTAAAAATGCCTATAACTTTCCATGGCAACTACGTACCAGCTGCAGCAATGGATAAGGTTGCTTGATCCTGTCATGTGATGACATGTTTTACATGACAAGTCCCGCCCCTGCGCGCTTTCCTCTCTTGGACCATCTGACATGGGCAGAGAGGAGAGTGCGGTGGCTCACTCATTCATGTTAATATTCGTGGGGAGATGTACACTTTTATTATTTTGCAGTTTTGCACAATAATCCAGTTATTTACGCGCGAATGTATATTCCACTTTCCGCATTTCGGTAACATAGACAAAAGCTGGAAGGCTGTAAAATGTTACAAAAGAAGAAAGTTTTTTTTTACGTTGTGTCAATGTTGTCCCATTATGTTACATGTTTTCCCCTTTTATAAATATATGTATATATACTGGGGCCTATTATCAAATTACAACATATCCAGAACTGAAGATACAGTACAAATATTCCTCTTTTCACTTTGGAGTGAACCCAACCATGACAAGAAACTTTCACACATTTTCTGTCACGTTAGGTTGGTTGGTTGATTGACTGGGTTAGGCATAAGAACGGTGATTAATAAACATTTATTGTTCATACGTGAATGTTGTGAAGTATGTGTTGTTTTTCAGCACCGTATGTGGCAGTCTCGTTCACGTACAATGTATATGCGGACAGAAAAATAAAACCTAAAGAATGCTATGAGGTCCATCAGGCCAGAGACTTCATACTGCAGTTCTGATTATTCCAAAGATGGATTAAGTATAAGTAGACTACATTTATCACAGAAATACACTGGATACAATTTTTAAAGGTAGATATAAATGTTATAAATGAAAAATTCGCATTAGATCCGCTGTCCAGTAGGAATGTTATGGCCCTTTGACATCTGGAGAGTTGATCAGTGTGATTAACCTTGTTTCTAATGTTTTACACTTCACTAACAGGTATAAATCAAAGGGGAGTAAAAATCTAGGACGCTGAGGGCTTCTCCTGTTGAGCAATAGCAGTAAGGAACCTTGCAAGCACGGGAGGTCACTGGGGTCGAGTCACATGATATGTCATGAGTGAGGAAGTTGTCGCCAGATGTCCTTAAAAAAAAATTAAGGCAGAAGGAGAAACGAAGCCTGTATTGGACCCATCACGTGCGTGAGAGACAGAACATTTTGGTGGGCTGCAGCTATTTCCCCTTCTCTAGTAACCCTTCGGTCGAAGGGCACCCATCGAAAGCCACATTCACACACTTTAGATTACTTTGTGTTGGTTGCTTGCGTTAATCATAAGAACGTGAATAATAAACATTAAAGCTGTTAATATATTTTGAGAATGTAGACTTTTTTCTGAGAAGGTGAGAACTGCCATTCGCGTGTACAGAGAAACAAAAAGGTGAATGTTGAAAAACGCCATAAGGTTTTAAGAACTCTGCTGACAGCAGAGGTCACTGCGAGTAAGGTCACTGCGACATGTCACGAGAGAAGTTGTCGCGGAATGTCCTAAATTTTTTTTAAAAAAAGGGAAAGGAGGAATAAAGCCTGCATACATTCACATGCTCGCGTAGGACAGTGTGCTTGTGCCGAAGACGGGGAAGGTGGGGACGTACGTATAACTCCTTAAATGGGGGAGGTGGATAAAGAAGTAGCGGAACCAGTTTGCAGGAACAGGACACTTTAACCGTAGTCTTACAGGCATTACTTTATTTTGCCTTATAACAAACTTGTCACTGAACCTACTTACTGGTAAATTGTACATCTCGGGACAGTACTGGAGAGATGGATCTCTTAAATAAAAGGATTTTTTCTTTTGTTCGCATTACATTACTTATCTTAAAGATTTCAATGCACGTACAATTGATACGGTGTACACCTCTCTATGCGTACACATTCTACAAACGAACAATTAAAGTTTCCGGCCACGAGCGCACTCGTGCTCACATTTTAGCCGGGGACAAAATGACGGATTTTTTTTTTCCAGCTGCAGTTAATCGTAGGGTCTGTAAATTATTTTCGCCACCCACAGAGCTCAAGCATTGTCGTGCAGTACCGCGGTCCGCTTACAGCTCTGTGGCCCAAACCGACACATCAGGTCTGACAGAACAAGGCGAACCGTAGAGCAGGAATTTGGGGAAGGAGGGTACAGGAGGATTTCGTGAGAACGAGGCGACATGCCCTGTGCAGCGTATACCGACCTGACGGGATTAGTTACGGCACTACATCACAATCAGCTCCTTGACAACATCTAGAAGCCCCAGGTTCGCGATGGCGTGCGAATGTGCGATTTTACACGCAGCGAAATTCCCTAAAACGCAGCGAAGGGTAATTCTGAAAACGAAGAGCAAAACCAAAATTTGGAGTGCACTGTACATGAATGTGCGACTTCCAGAGTCGGTGACAGCTGTGTGCCGCACATCCGTTCCTGCACGTGAAATTGTTTCCCTGGAATTGTTAAGCCCCAAACTTTCTGGTTTCGTTAGGACTACTTCCAAAACCCTTTATAACCACTAACCTGAACTTAACCGTACTCCTCCCTAGACCTGTCTCATCCTAGCCTTACCCCCAACCCATCGAACGGGCACATTTATATACAATTACCGAAATGGCGAAGAAATTCCCCACTACTGAAATTTGCACCTGACGTAGATTGTTCAACATGTACAACTGTGTTTCGCTCTTAGCATATCACAAAGCCGCCCCAGTGTAAATAACTTCCATGTTAGAATCTTCCTAAGTGACCTAGTCATATCAACTATTATTTCATTTTCTGCGTCAAGTCTCGATATGAAAGACAAAGTTTTGCGGACGTCTGCTAAAATTAGATGACTAGTCGTGAAGTTGCCGCCGTAAGCTACGCGACACGTCACAGCACCTGCCAGGAACGTCCGAGACACGGATTTAAATAGCTGGTCACCTGCTTTTGACGAGCGCTAGCAACGTAACCTGTCAGAACATATGTTGCATAATCCGAAAGATGTTGGTTTATCATTCTTCAAACACGCAGCCCCCCGGAAGGATGTAGTCACCATCTTGGACAGAATATTACCCGTACAAAGCAGTAAAGGAGACGCGGCGACTGTAAAACGGATTTTGGACGGTTTGTGTGTTTCGATTCCTGCTATTTGGACTCGCAGATTTTCAAAAAGTAACTTAGGCCGCTCCAGCTTTCGTGAAAAGTGAGAAGAGATCTAACAGCTGTAATATATTACGGATTGAAACAACCCTTTCCTTAACAACTGCTTAGGTAGTCTACGGTCATGGACAGCAAGGACGGAAATTCAGGTGGCGCTGCATCCAACACAGATCGAGAGCACTGCGATAGTCTGTCTGGGACACCCTGGTTACTGTTCCAGGCTAATTTGGAAACAAGAACACCTGTAGACACACACGTTACAGGTCTATATACTTTTTTGTTCGGATCGGAATGTGAGCTTGCAATGTCTGTAGTTTCTTTTTCCTACAAGGAGCTCAAGCAAGATTGTATTCACTTTAAAAGAGAAAAACTTAACATGTGTTTGAAGATTCGGGTGAACTTAAATGTTTGTATTCAATAGAAAAACAGCCTGCTCCTACCAAGATCAAAAGGATGCCGTGATACAAATTAATGACTGTTATTTCTGACAGAAACTACTTTTTCTGGGGGAAAAAAGTCTTTTAGAAATTTCTATCTTATTTGATGCGATTCCATGTTACTTAACAATTGGTATTCTGGCGTAATAACTAATGTTTGGTTGTTGCACACAAGACAAACAAATGCCTGAAATTTTCCACTCATTTGAACTAAATTGAATGCATACGTGTTTGCTTGCGTTCTTCCCGAAAAGCTGTCAACAACACACACATATATATATATATATTATTGTTTTTCTCCTTGCATTCACAATCAATGCCATATGTTTGTCGATTACATTCCAAGCTTTGCAGTATATCATGTCTCGGAGTCTAGGCACCATCCCAGAGTGGCTGACAGGTGTATTGTACCGCAATGGCTGTGGGCTTTTTGAGGAAGATGAGGATGGAAGCAGCCACCTGTTTCAGGGCTATGCAGTACTGCATCGATTCACCATTCGGGAACAAAACGTCAGATACACGTCGCGCGTCTTGGACAGGGAAGCCTGGATGACAGCCGTGAAGGCAAAAAGAACTGCTGTGGGAGCGGACGGAGTGATCTCGGAGTACCCAGATCCTTGCAGGACGGCGTTTGCAGGGTCTGTGGTCTCTTGGGTTAAAGACTAATCCCAGTTAGGGTTTGTGGTCTCTTAGGTTAAAGACTAATCCCAGTTAGGGTTTGTGGTCTCTTGGGTTAAAGACTAATCCCAGTTAGGGTTTGTGGTCTCTTGGGTTAAAGACTAATCCCAGTTAGGGTGTGTGGTCTCTTAGGTCAAAGACAAACCCTAGTCCAAAACTTTGTTATTTCTTTTCCAAGCGATGGATTTAGATGTATTTCATCGTTAAATAGTAAGAAAATAATTACGCACTTCCTTTCATGAGATATGAACCTACGGACACTGATTTTCCACCCGTGTACAGGAGTAGATCAAACTGCTGATGGTGAGCACATGAATATGTCTCGTTAACATATGGTCCCAGCTCTACCGTCGGTTGGCTGTAGCATTGACAATACACGACTATCCGTGGTTTAAAACAACTAACACTTTTGGAGCTATTTATTTATTTTTTTTATTTGGATGTAAATGTCTGAAGGTTTGCACGAACATTGAAACAAATATAAATTCATTAATAATGCATGGAAAATCAGACGATGTGTAACCTGTATTCAAGCAGTCAGGGAGAAAAAGATGCGTACAGGAGAACGCTGATGTTGTAGCTTAAACCCGGAGCTGACTTTCCATGTATTCTTGTCTGCGTTAGTTGAGAATGGTGAGCATGAAGAGAAAAAGTCAACGTTCTCAAATTATTAACCTAATCTTCCTTCACTCCATGTCTGATAAAGAAACAAAGCACGTTTGCCTTTATATGTAAAATCTTCGATTTGCAGCGAGTCTGCTTAGAGATGTGGCGACACATGAGTGCGTAAACATGCTTACACACTTAGCGATGCCCTTTTCATTGTGTATTTTCTCTAGCATTTTCCTCCTAACTTGGAAAACCTCAACTGCCTTTGTTTGTATCACGGCAGGACAGCAACGTACTTCAAAGAAAACGAGGATCTGAATGAATCTGAGGAAGTGGCGGTTGATGTTGATGACAAAACAGGTGTGAACATCGTTCGCCATGGAGACAAGCTGCTCGCGCTCACCGAGTCTTGTGTCTTACAGGAGATAAACCCAGACACACTCTCCCGCAAGTTCGTCGTTAGTAAACGTTTTTCAAACGTACTCTAGCTTGTTCTGCCAAAAGGGCTTTTCTAAACTGGTGGAAAGTGCGTTCTAGTTCGCCGAACCTGTTCCGGAGGTGCATGCACATTCGTTTTGTTAAGAAAGGCCTTTATTAGAGACTTGCGATGTTGGTGCTGTTGTTTGTCAAATAGTCAACAGGTTATGCATGCGTACGTGCGTGCGAGTGACAGCGGGCCTGGGTATGCTCGCTGAGGTAAACAGATTTAACCACTAATTTCCTTTGCCCATATTTTGACATAATACGCAAAGTCTCTTTTTCAACGTCAGCGACTAAAAAAAATTAGTGAACTGGCACAATGCTTGGCTTTTTTTCAGCTTGACGTGCGAAAAGTGTTTTCATTGCATATGGCTACAGCCCATCCTCTCTTCGGGAAGGACGGTTCCCTGTACAACCTGGCAACATCTTTCGCTCCCCCCGACAACTACAGCATAATCAAAATACCCCCTAACGCCTTGAACTCAGGTGAGGATCAACAAATAACTATAAACAGCAGCAAGTTCTTACTATACCTATGCTAGCGCTATGCGACTATTAATAATGAACAGAATAATGGGAAAGATGAAACTTCCAGAGCAACATTGTTTTTTTGTGTAAGTTTTCATACATCGTCCTTGATTTGCTGGCCATTCGCAGATGAAGACATGGTGAAGCACATGAAGTTAGTAGCGTCCGTTCAGTCTCGATGGAACTTCGGCATAAGCTACAGTCACAGCTTTGGGATGTGCGACAAATACTTCGTCATTCTAGAACAGCCTGCGACTCTCAGCTCCATGAAAATCCTTGGCCGCAGCTCGCACTTCACTCCGTCCTCCGTCTTCAAAAACTTCGACCTGCATCCTAACGAGAAGGTCATGAACGATTTCGTTCTTGCGCTTCAGGTCTCTCGGCTGGTCCTGGCTTTGCTTTCTTACTGGGGAACTAATCTTTGGAAAAGATCTACGCCATGCTCTTACGTATATATATATTCACTCTACTGCTTACAAGTATTTTTCCTTGGCTAGCGCTAGACATGTGCTATCCTAAAGTACTGACTTGAGAGTTGAAGCGTTCGTCTGTTACCCGCTCCACTGAAAAATTGGGTACTTTGCCGATCGTGTTTCCTGATTTTTCTGAAGCCGTGGATCTCACGTTGCTGTTGTTAGCCAGATCTCTCCTTGAGCTGACCTATGCGATGTGTTTCTGAAACCCTTCAGAGCTTCTTCTATCACTGGGTTTTTTGGGGGTGGGGTGGGGTGGGGTGGGGTATGTGGGGTAGGGGAGTGGGTAGAAGAGGACGAGTCTCTATTTTATCCTTGACGTTAAAAATGTTTTTTTGCGAGCCGTAAACGGATGCACGTGTATTTGCTACCTACAGAATTCGCTGACGAGCTTTCTCACTGTTTTTTTAAATTTAATTTCACATTTCGATTATATTTGTACAAATATTGGGTGGCATAAAAAGCTGAAAGCTTATGAGCTGGTCACCACATAAAATCTAAAGCAATCCCATGCACCCGTCACACAAGAATCACACGTTTCTCACTGTTGTAGATTTTCTCACTACCGTTAACGTCGTTGATTATTCTTACTTGTCGTTATTCAGATTCGCTTCTACTTGATATCTCGACGCCAAGGCAACACGGTTCTGCCCATACAGTTCCTAGCGAACGCCTGCTTCACCTTTCACTTCGTCAACTGCTATGAAGACGGCGACTTTCTGGTGGTGGACCTGGCATCGTACGACAACATGAACATCATCAACGAGCTGTGCGTGTCCAGCGTCACGACCAACCGTGGAGACTTGACCACAGCAGTCCTGCGGCGATATGCGCTGCCCCTTCGTGTTGACAAGGTTTGCAATCGAATTATAGTTACTGGTGGAGAACAACTCCAACTAAAAGCGAGACGCACCCGGACTGTTTTCCTCGCCTTCCTTTTCACACACACATAACTCGCTTTTATGTTTTGCTGCACTCTTTTCTGTGTAGGAAATATAGTCGAAAGTTTTGTAAATTCAGTAAAGTTTCTTACAATACTGGGGCGGACTCTCAAAAAAAGGTGTGTGAGTAGGGGTGCAGAGAGACGTATAACTGACCTCGTGTTCTCTCCGTCTTCGTGGGGCATTTCCTAAAAGTCGGTCATGATGAAAATCACGATACTTTTCTGTATAACTGATGCTGACATAAAAAATGATGGAAAAATCTCGGGCATAATTGGTTAATTTCTCAAAAACAAAGCCAGCTCACATATACTGAAAATATTTTCAAATCCAATAACTTTTCTGAAGATATACATTGTTTCTTTAAGTGCAGATGCAACTCGGTCACAATCTTCCCACGCTGCCCTATACAAAAGCTAAAGCCAAATTACTTTCCAGCAACCTTGTCCACCTTACACCGGACTACATCGGTAAATCTGAAGGTATGTGTTACTCTAAGCTGGATCCAAAGTCCCAAACACTTATTTTTGTTACACGTCCTTGTAGGAGATGGAAAATATATTGTTCCATTTTAATGGTACGTGTCCGGGAGATTGAATATCACCATAGGATGGCCGTTATATGTATTTTTGATGTTTGAGAGTAACATCTAATATCTTGGTAACCTTGAGTGACATTACTATTGCATCACGGAATCAGTTTGTCATCATTAAAATCTTCACCATCGCCAACACCTTTTGATTGTGACGCTTATTGTTTTCAATTGTATTTTTGCTTAGCGTCGTATCAAGTACAATCATGTAGGTTGTTCTACAGAAGTACAATCATGTAGGTTGTTCTACAGAAGTACAATCATGTAGGTTGTTCTACAGAAGTACAATCATGTACATTGTTCTACGGAAGTACAATCATGTATGTTGTTCTACAGAAGTACAATCATGTATGTTGTTCTACAGAAGTACAATCATATGTACGTTGTTCTACAGAAGTATAATCATTACGTTGTTCTACAGAAGTACAATCGTGTACGTTGTTCTCCTACAGAAAAGATCTACATAGAACTGCCACGCATCAACCAGAACTTTTCAGGCAGGAAGTACCAGTTTGCTTATGGGACATCCCTCTTCACCAGACATCACAGAGTAAGGGGAAAATTGGTAGAATATTCATTTATCTCTTCTCAGAGTGGTTTCAGTCTTAACTGGGCATTGTTCATCATTTAAATGTTTGTCAATGAATTTTTAAACAAGGCAAATGTATTTGGACAACAGCTTCTGTGTGATCTTTGATGAACATTTGAAAAATGGAAGCCGCTTCAGAAATACCTTATAAGCTTAAATTCAGAGTTTGCGGATACCTGTACATTTATTCCCTTCCGCAGACTTTTGTCTGCCACCTAATTTCAGAACAAAGTCATGAGCATGAACATTTCACTTCATGTAATGCCAATACAGACGTGCGTTCCTACAATTGAAAACTGCTCTCTCTGTGGAACATTACACTGGAGAACCTGGATATTTGCGTTGTCTGGTCCCAAGAGATATTTTTATGTCTGGCGCTAGTTGACACCACATTCTTTTTATGTAAATTTAGGTTTACATCGGCAATACTAGAATATTGCCAACAATGCACTTGAAACTGATTTAATGTCAAGATTAAAATGCATGTAAGCAAAGCACATCAGGTTGAGATATCCATGAGACAGACTAAGAATGATGGAATTTTAATCTGTGGATGTGAATACATGTATTCATGCTTATTCTGTCTGAGCAGCTGATCAAGCTTGATATGTACACTGGCACGCCAGTCTATTGGGAGATGGAGGGCTTTGATCCCGGGGAGCCAGTCTTTGTGCCACGTCACGATGCAGCAGCAGAGGATGATGGTAAGTTTGCATGCCAATCACTAGAAGTCCATACACTTTGGTTCACGCATGTAGCTGACTCGATACTCTTAAGTTATAAGATAGTTGACATCAATCGAGAAAACCTGAACAAAATTTACTTTGGAACCAAATTTATATGAAAGCATTTTTCCTGGGTATTTCTCAACAGATAACACGCACAAATTTTAGCTGCTACAATAACTGAATAAGGGTCTATGCACACCTGTATTTGATTGGAGCCATTCTGGCAAATACATCCAACTTTGTTTTGTCACAGGACTTGTGTTGTCACCAGTTATCAGTCTTAACGGAAGGGAGCCAACCTTTTTGCTCATTCTGGATGCCCACACCTTCAAAGAAGTTGCCCGAGCCACAATACCTCATGAAGTGAGAGTACCACTGAGTTTCCATGGAAACTTTTACCCTGAAATATACTGAAGGTGCTCCTTCTCTGAAATGGACTTATACATACCAAAAGTATTAAAGGCAGGAGCGTGGTTTGCCTGAAATGCCTGCATAAAACTTCCTGTTTAACAGGAGCACAGGAAATTACAGTTCTCATCAACCAACATTTAGAAGTCTGTCACTTCTATGTGTGTGAATACATCTTCTGAAGTGTCGCTGCTAAAGTTGTTTACAGAGTAAGACCATGACAGAAATTCTCTCTCATACAACAGTCTGGAGCCGATACCAGTGTTTATTATCAAAGGCCGCATTATTCTGTATGTGAGCTTTAACAATGTCATCATAGGAGAAAAGAGCTTACCAGCACTGGTAGAGAAGATACGACCACACAGACAGAAAAACTAATACAAAATGCTTTTTTCTTGAGGTATTTAATGAATTACAATGTATTGGACAAAGACGCCAAAAACAAGAACTAAAAAGACAAACAGTTCTGTGTCAGAACAAAATTTAACGGACAATTCCTTGGTCATGGATGAGGTAGTAAAACCATGTGCCCCAAAATTAAGTAAAAAAAACACAAAACAGCAAAGGAAACCAATTCGAGCATTTGAGTGGGTTGAAAATAAAAAAAGGTCTGCATTATTATTAAATATTACAAGCATTTTGAAACACCAATTTTTTATGTGTGGCAAAGTATTTTAGTTCTATGGGATTTGATATTTTTGAGGGGGAAGGATCTTTAAATATGAAAATAACAAGTTTGTCACCCAAACCATTGATACTCACCAAAAAAAAATAGTCAACTCACTGTTCATCTTGATTATATGTGCATCTAACTGATATTTTAAACACATGCTTCCTAAACAAAATGCAGTATCAAATTATTACTATGTAAAAGTACTAAATCAGACTATAAAACTATACTTATCTTGCACACCTGAAATAGAAAGTATCTCTCTCCTACAGGGATGCAGTAAAGCATGAAATATGCACCAGCACACAATCTCCTGCAGCTTTCTTGCTTTAAGCTAACACTGAAGACATTGAAAGTCTTTTACAGACATGATGAAGCAAAATTACACAATCTGCGTGGCTTATTGATAGTTTGACAGCTTCATATCCCCTCCAAGTTTACAGAGACAGAAAATGGTACACCTCTGATCAAAAGACATAATATAGTAAACTAGGTCTAAAATGGCAAAGCATAATGCACGAATGTAAAATACAGTGATTTGATGTACTCAACATGTTTGTACATGATACATGTTAGCTCTTTATCTTTATTCCAATAATGTTTAGATAGTGGAATGGTGCTGTAATTTTATGATTTTTGTATTAAAAAAAATTCTGAAGAACAGATTTTACAAGTGAAAATGAAATAATGAAATCATTTTACGACTGAATTCCGAGTTTTATAATAATCATAAGCATCATACATTCATAATAATCATTCAGACAGCTGAAAGAAATACAAGTTTCTTCCAGGGACTATCAACATTTCTCAGTGCCAAATTTGGAATGTTAATAGGGATAAGAAATAAGTCTACAGCAGCACTGAGGCACATCACATTCACAGCTGCACCACTCACAACATTGCATTTCCTATGCTAAGTGACTGGAGACAGAGTTGTAATAAACAGTCTCCCGAGTAGAGGCAGTATTCGAGCATGGCATTGAAAAACCTCCTGAAATTATTCAGACACAAAGGATTACTAGGCACCTGAATTTTTTTTTAAGGGAAGGGGTTTGGGTTAATGTCAATTTCCATTTGATTAAATATAGGTAGTATCTAAATAATCTGGAATTTCAGTACTGGCTCTGCCACAGCCAAGCTGCAAGGATTCTTCTGTCCCCACCAGCCTCCTCACACTATAGACATTAGAAGTTTTAAAGACCCACCTAAGTGCCAAATGATTTTCAATAAATTGATTTAGTTGACAAAAAGAAAATTATTCATTTTTGTTCGTGAGATGCAAGCCTTCCAGGCTCTACATGTTTCGCTCCTTTTCGTGTCTGGATAATAAATCCAAATTTTTTTATCCTGTGAATGAATCCGGAAGGCAGGAGCAGATCATTCACATGCTGGAAATTAGAATATGGTAATAAACTAAATCCAGTACTTTAAAAACAGTTTTCCACTCGCATGGATCTAAAAGGATAAACTGAAACTTGATGGATTATGAAACACTATCAAAATATCATAGGAAAACATAAATATCAAACTCTTAGTTGTGTTTAAAGGGACAGAATGCACCATTGGATTCTCCCCCCCTTTCAGCATGTGATCCCTCTCCCCCATGGTAAAGTCTGCACTGCATAAACATTATGAAAAACTAGGCAGTTTCTCCCACTGCAGCTGTCTGCTGGCTGCTCTTTTGAAGGAAACAGAACTTCCTGATCTCCAAAACTCCTCTAAAATATTTGGTGCCACATACTAACCATTATATGTTTTCTTTCAAGAACTGCCTAAATTCTGCTATATGAAATCCAGTTTCAAGCAGAAGAGCTTTGGTATACACTTTCATAATGTAGAAAAGAGTCAGGTAGTCTGTTGTGCTGAAAAAGGTATCTGCCAGTGCAAAGCCGAGAGTAGAGGGGATGAACCCACGTCCATATTCCACCATCCATGTCTGTGCTGTCCACGAAACAGCAGTTGCTTCACCCCATGCATGAAAGACAGTGTCACCTGTAATTAAACAGGTCTTGTACAGGACTGATTGGTTATAGGATTTCCACCAAGATATTTCAATCAACATAAATAATGTATGGCCCTTGCTAAATGCAAAAGATTAACTGATATATTTACCAGGTCCATATAACGTGGTTTCAAGGCTTCCCTCTTTCCACTGGTGAAAAGCTCCATGCAAAATCGTGTCTGAAATGTTTGCCCAGTACCGACCTGTTGAACAGCGAGACTCAAAAATGACTTGAAGTTGAAAAATATTTATTGTGTTGTCCTCTGACGACAGAAGATCCATGTTTTATTTTGCTATTGGTATGTTAATGAGAAGCAAAATGCATATCTATTGAGGATGACATAAGAGATGAGGAAGTAGGTTCCGAAATTTCTGAAATTCACTAGTACAAAGAAATTTCCACTATCCCAGGTTGCTTTTGATAAATTGATAACCTGACATGTTAGTTATTTAGGATTTTTATAGGTACAATACATTTCCAGTGGCCTGTGCCCACTCGCCCATGGTATTTTCCTATCATTCATCACTTTGAGAAGCATCTAGACACGAAGAAAACCAAACCGAAATAATTTTTGAAAGCTAATAACAAACAGAACTGGCAGACTCCTAAAACTAATAGATGATACCTGAATACATTAAAAAAGTTTAAGTTGGTCCAAATGTGTTGAATGTTAAAATTATTGTTTTAAAAAATACCTGAATGACCTGATGTATTCACACCTGTCCCGAAAAACAGAACATACTCTGTGATGGATGCATGTAACAGACACATCGCACCCATCCAGCCCCCAGCATTCATGAAGATCCACTGAATGTCACTGTCCGGCAAAATATGTCCTGGATACTTTCGTCGAAACTCTGCAAGTACTTTGCTGTATGCATTTGGAATGTCTTTGCTGGAATCCACTATTTTAATGAAGAAAGAAATCACAGAGATTAATGAAAAACTTTAAAAAATAGGCACTTAGACTGTAGTTGAGTAAGGCAACTGAACTGATCAAGAAATCAGAAACAAGTCTTGCGGCGTAGGAGCTTACACTGTGTAAGTTACACATCAGATTCATGCAGAAAATAATTAGATTTTATTAGTTTTTTTTTAAATTAGAAAGAATACCAATACTGTGGCAACACAGTGATTGGGTGAATAAACTGTCAGCTCTGAGTCTTGGTTAAAGTAACACTAATGACTTATGACTTAAACTCGAATTTGTTATAACGTCTTTTTTTAAGTATGAATGAACTGAATCTTTCAGACTGTATCTACCTTTACCTGAAAAAGCTAAGTAGAAGTAAAGACATTACAGTGAGTGAGTGAGTACGTATCGTATGTACTGTTTGCTAGTAGTCAATGCAAAAATCTAGCATTACTCTACGACTACGGACTACTGTCAGCACTCTGACTCTCGTCACTCAAACTAACGAGAACCTTAGTCTACTAACCGACATATTTCCTTGAAATTTCTGCAACATCCTCTTCTGAAAACAGGTAGGATTTTTTTAAAAGCCAATATTGTATGCAAAAGCATGCAAAACAAATCACGATACAAAATTTGGCACTGTATCTTAATAACTTTCCTATCTCCATGACTGCGTGTGGAAGCCCGCACGCAAATACTTTAGAGTAGATTCCCTTGATTTTATACTGGTAAGAGTGACCTTCCTTGTTTGTATGGTTTACACGCACTTTGAAGAATGTCTGAAATTAAAGTGACTCCGCTAGGTAATACACTTTTAGCATATTAGTAAAATATTAACTATTTTCTTATTTTTCCCGCTAAATTAGGTTATACTTAATGTGTATATTATGCATGTTAGGAAGATGAAAGTTTTATGGACGAAGGATTAGCGAATGTCTTGGTTTTTGCTGTAGTGTAGATCTAGTCCTGGTGAATTCAATTGAATTAGAAAAAGAAGTTATGAAAGAAATATCCACGTACTTGAAAGGTAGCAACAGTCAAATCACTTCCACTAACTGAATGGATATCTTATGCAGTAATAACGTTGATGCATGAATTTAGGTTAAATTTCACTCGCCCCTTCTATCCTCCAAGCACCTGTACCGGCTGTAGATTTAAGCGAATGCAAAACGTTACGCCCGTCTGCTCGTCTATTGCTGTGTAAGTGTTGCTAGGGGAGGTGGGGGAAGATTGCGGAGACGTTCAATTACGCCAAGGGGTACACACATCACAGGTACTAATTTTTTTTTTTTGCAATTGTTTCAGGTGCTGGCCAGGGTAAGCTCTTTACATACACTGTATTTTCATTACCATTTTGAAGATGAATAACATGAATAGCATGAGTGGTTGGTATAGCTGGTATCTATTAAAGAAGTGTGTTTAAGAGAGAACAGAAAGACCCATGATTAAAATATGGCTAGTCCGCATGTTGTATTTTATCCACGTACCCACACCCACTCCCTTTTCATTCTTTTTTTTTTTTCTCTTATTCAGTTTATCAAATCCCCTTGAGTACATCATGTTTTCACTTTCTAAGTTCAGATCTAAACATGTACACACAGACATATGGTGAAATGCATATATACTTTGATGCTTCCTTTCTTGACTAAGATGTTGGACGCAGCTGTATTTTGGTCACCATTGGTGGTAAAAACATAATGTTGGATTGTGGAATGCACATGGGCTTCAATGATGAGGTAAGTTGTTATATTGGTTTAGTCATTAATACATCATAAAAATTAAGAGTGACTGTAGTGCATCTCTTCTGTACACGCATTGATTTACTGTCTGATTTGTCTACTTTTGGTATTTATTAAAAAAACATAAACACTTTTCACTTTGCACATTCAGAGGCGATTTCCAGATTTTTCTTACGTCACAAGGGATGGTAACCTGACAGACCACCTGGATTGTGTCATTATCAGGTGAGTATATAAATTTTTTTAAAAAAAACTTTATGCAATGAAAAAACAGTATGTGCACAGTTAATAACAGATTGGTTAATAAAAATGTTGGGACAATTACCAATTAGGATTCTGTTAGGACTCTGTTCATGATTTTTTTCACTCTGTTTTTGACACTGAAATATGGAAAGAGAAAAGAAACAGGTGACTGCAGCTTGGGGTGATAAAGGTACAACAAAGGGAACTGGGCCAAGCGAGACTTGGACAGGAAGTTACGTTTCAGGTCATAGCCCCGTCTTCAGGAGGGCACAAACAGATAACAGATAATGATCACTTAGCTGACAAGGATGCTGGTCATGGGCGGTGGATGAGCAAGAGGAGAGTGTGGGGAAGAGAGGCAGAGTGTAGGAAATAAATGAATATAGTTTTTGAGTCTTATACATTAATATTTTTTTAATATCTTTTATTTTGACAGTGCATTTGTTCTTTCATTTATGGGTTACCTTTAAACTTTAAGTTAAAGTAAATTTAACTTGCTTTTAGTTTTACTGTGGTGTTTTCTGTATGTAAGTAGCTACATTCATTTCTGATTTATCTGTTCCTCCAAAGGTACTTATTAGTCAGTTGTAGATTTAAATTTCCTTTTTTTTTCCCCAGTCATTTTCACTTGGATCACTGTGGGGCACTGCCTTACATGACAGAGATGGTGGGGTATAATGGACCACTGTATATGACACACCCCACGAAAGCCATCTGTCCCATTCTTTTGGTAAGTTCAGCCAGAGCATTCTGCCATGCATTAGACTTAGTCTGTGAATTACCGGCAACACTGTGTTACCATCAGTTTTTCCCCTGCTTTGCAACCATGTATTTTACACCATTTGATGTAATGGGAGGGAGTTCAAACATCCATCGATGAGATTCCTTTCTCCTGAGTGTAATCCCCTGAGTTTACTTTTTTCACTCTTTATTCACCTTTACATTATGCTGCTGTTTGGCTATTGTCTTTTCATATGGTAGCAATACATGCTTTTAAGTGTGAAAATCAGCGTGTGCAAGGGTGCCTCAGCACACTACTAAAGTTTTAGGGAGACACTTTTCTGACCAGCATGCAAAAGTTTCTATTTTAAATTTGTGTACAGTGATTCTCATTTACATGATGTTGCACTGAACTACTTTTTAATAGCTTATATAGTCAGTTTATCACTTTAATTTCAGAACTTGTATTACAAGTAAGATTTTACCCTAAGAAAAAAGCACCTTATTTTCTAAAATGCATCATGCTTTTCTAAACAGGGTACTTAAAGTGCACAGCCCTTTTAAAAATGAATTTAATTCCCTTTTTTAGGAGATCAGCACTGATAATAAGTAGCTTAACTGCAAAACTGAACACCGTGTAGGCAAGGGTTCTAAAATTATATACACTTTTATATTTTGCTGCTGGCAATCAGTGGTTTTGAGAATAAATACCCTGTTTAGCTGCTCTGCGTTCAAAGCCTAGCTAATTCCACAGATGATCAACATTTGCATTTCCTTGCAGGAAGACTTCCGCAAAGTTACCGTGGAACGTAAAGGGGAAACAAATTTCTTTACCTCAGAAATGATCAAGGCTTGCATGAAGAAAGCTATAGCGGTGAACCTCCACCAGACCATACAGGTGAGTGAGAAGCAACACCTGCCAGTAGTGTTACTAAATCACAAGTAACCGAAAGCAAAAAAAAAAAAATTTAGAAATAAAGGAACATTTCTATGTGGATAGGGTGTTTAAAAATATATTGCTGTATATTTGCATGGAAATCTGTACTTCCATCAGAGTTAACACCACACATACAAACACACACACACACACACACACAAATTCTCCATTAGTTTAAGATTGGTTGGGTGATTTATTAACATTCAGTCGCATATCAGGGCAGTGTGGCTTAAGACAAGTTTTTTTGCTGCCACATTGAGACTGGTGTTGCAACACAGGCCTCAGTCCCACCCAGTCACATTATACTGACACTGGGCCAACAAGTCCTAGTACTGTTCCCTATAGTGCCAGGCATCTGGCATGGCAGCTTCTAGTTCTAGATTGCCAATTTTTAAGTCTTAGGTATGACTCAACTGGTGCGTGATCACCAGGGCTGGGGTGTAACGAAGTACAAGTACTTCGTTACAATACTTCGTTACAAATTTGAGTACTTTGTAAAGTAACGAAGTACTTTTGCAAGTCTGTACTTTTACTTTGACTTTCGTTCCTTTTTTGGTAAAAATTTTTACTTTGTAACGAAGTAGTTTCTGAAAACAATGCAAAAAGTAAAAAGTACTTTGTGGATAAATTTGGAAAACAAAGGCGAGGTTTCGCGAAACCTCTTAAGTGTTTCCCAGCACCTCTCGCGGGAAGAACCTTGCAAGGACTCGCGAGGAGCCTTTAGGGCATCTTCGCCGGCAAGAGAAAGATGGCTGAGAAAACCTATTAGACATAAAACCATGACTTTTCGTGGCTGTTCGGTATTTCGTATACACGGCAGACGAGCAGACGATAACAGTACTGACACAAA